>QARZ01040575.1:0-13561 GCA_013407115.1 Glycine latifolia
TAAGAAAGTGATAGTTTTCTAAGGTGTTCAAATATTTTGCACCTTTGAAATTTGGAAGCGCATCCAAGATTTTGAACCGTTGATTGTGGTTACATTGGATAGAACCTCTGCCATATTGGACATTATCCGGCTTGTAGTAAGCCTTAAGCCAAAAAATATTAAGTCTTAGCATAAACTTTTGTTCATAAAATAACCCCTTTTTTATTTTTATAAAATTTGTAAAAAAAAAACAGAATTATATATTTTAAAAATAATAATTTAAACACTTGTCTCTATTATAAAAGAACTCTAACTATGTATATATAGTCAAATTTAGTTAATTAAACATTGTATGTGAACTTTTCTTTTAATATTTGTCTTCGATTTATATGAATTAAAAAAACTCTAACTATTTAATAAAAGAGGAACACCGGTGTAAGGACAGAAAACAAACATAAAGTAAGAATGCTAAAATAATGTGAAAGAGTTAATTAGTTATAGGTTGGTTCTATTGAAATTGAAGGCAAGAATGATATTTAAAGAGTTAAATATGTTTTTGATTTTTATTTTTTTAAATTTAATTTTTAGTCTTTAAATAAAATTTTCACCAGTCTTAATTTCTACATTATATCTTGTTATTATTTTTAGCCTTTGTTATAAATTATTATAATTAAATGATGATGTGATATAAAATAGTAATATAATAGTTAGACGTAATTTTTTTTAGATAAATTATGTTTAGTCTCCATCTATTCAAGAAATTTATTTCTAGCTCGTTTTTATATTGATCTTAGTTTCTCAATCATTATCTCTCATTATTTTAATCTCTCAGTAAGTATTATAGTTAAATAATGATGTGATAATCACATATCACATGGATAACCAATTAAAGTGATAGTTGCATGATAAAATATTGTTTAACAAAGATATTCTTTGATGATTGTATGACATTATTTAATTTTTAAAATTGTAAAATATTAGTTCCAAAAGAGTTCATGAAAGCAAATTTGAAAAATAAAAAAGACCCCAAGCACCAAAACACCCCTATAATCATTCTACATCCACCACCAAAACCCTATCTAATTTTCTCTCCCTTTCTCATGGGTCAATCTCCTCCCCCCCTCCTTTATTATCATGGGTCAATCGTTGTTTCACTTTCATATCACCATCACCACCCCATCTCTACCATTTTGTGCATGTCTTGTTCAAAGAGCAAAAAGGTTCGTGCCAGAGTGAGATTGAAATGAGAGGGTTTATCATTAGTTAGAGAATTCGGGTTCGACATTGGGTTTTAGAAGAGTTCGAAGATTATGGGTTTGAAAGGGTTCTTATATTATGTTTCTAATTACTTCTTGCTTTTTTTTCTTATTCTTTTTTATTTTTCAATCTCACCACCTTAGAGTTAGAAAATGACTTTAACAGTAACATTTTATCACTTCAGTGTCACATTAGATTAATAATTGAGGTGATTGTCACGTAATCGCTTAGAGTTGATACTTGATGGAAAAAATTATAAACAATGAGAAATAATATTTGATTACTAAAATCGATTAAAACATTATTAAAAGATCAAAAGTGAATTTCTTGAAAAAATGAAATATTATATAAAAACATAATTTACGAAAACATCAAAACAGATTGTGGTCAGAATTCACTTCATGGTTTTTTGTCAGAAACTCTTCGTACTAAATAGCAAGGCTGATCTAAAAGATAATTGTATAACCTGCGGAGAAATACTTGTCATGTAATTAATTGGTAGGTGATGTTGTTTCGTTCTTTATCTATAGACGTCAGGGTTATGCTGGTTTAACATCTCACTGAAACTTGTACTAAGTACGTGCGTACTTGATAAATGGAAGCAACACTACTACAAAGCAGCCCTTCTAAGTCGGTTCTAGAGGGTCTTCCAAGACGGTTCTTGACCCGTCTCTGTAGCCTCCGTCATTGAAAGTTTGAGTTTTGAAGTCGGTTATTAGACCGTCTTGGATTTTGCAATTCTAAGTCGGTTCTAACAATGAACCGTCTTAGAAGATTTTTTAGAAAAAAAAAGAAAAAAAATTATTTCATCAAATCTAAAACGGTTATATGCATCAACCGTCTTAGAAGATTCTCTTTCTAAGACGGTTGTGCAGATAACCGTCTTAGATTTGATAGGCCTTCTAAGACGATTGTTAACACAACCGTCTTAGAATGATGGATTTCTAAGACGGGATTGCCCAAACAAATGTCTTTGATTTATTGTACAGTCCTGCTAAGACGGTTACATACAGAACCGTCTTAGAATGATATTACACAGGCCTTCTAAGACGGTGGTATCTTATAACCATGTTAGATTTATTGTTTTTTTTAAAAGCTTTATTTGACGATTTTGCTCATTTTTTTTTTGTTCAAAATTAAAATATCATAATAACTAATTAAAACACCCAAACTGAATAATATTAATAATATACCACGTTTAATTAAAATAATATGTTCTATTAAATGGAACAAAATAATAACTTACGTTTGCTTTTTCTTTCAATTTTCACATTCATAATTTGCAAGTATCAAAGAAAAAATAATAACTTAGTTTTTATTGTTGTATTAGTGATATTGCCAGCAATTCTAGCACTACCATTCAATGTGATTGAGAATCTTAGGCTCCTCACATTTTTCTCATAAATTTTCAAGATACCAAATAGTTCTTGTCATTAAACAAACCATCAATCACTCCAGTGATAAACATGAACAGAAGGTTGTATATTTTAATATTTGCACTTAATTATACAATGTAAATCTTATGTAATTTATAAAGGGATTGAAACATCTCTAAGACTAAACATAATACACATGTGATATAGCAGCAAGAAAAATCATCATAACTTAATTATACACATGTAAATTAAACAACTATATGTTAGTTAAGCCAGCATAAGAAATATAACACACTAGAATAATCAAATTTCTATACCTTTTGGCATTCTGCTAATAGTTCAGAAATTCAATAATTTATTGCTTAGTGTTAAAACCATTTCATGGGGAACTTACACTGCTATAAGTTTTGTTTATTTTCAATAATTCTGGCATTCTGACATTATAAATTAACAAGTTTTGTTTATTTTCAACTAACACTGCTAGAAGGCTAGTTGGACCCTCCAAAACCATTGTTATTCCTTCAACAGTAACAACCCCTGCATCCCTTCTTGCATACCTTGAATCTCCTTTGCTATATTCCTTCCTGTTATTTGTTAATTAAAAAACTTCCATCAACTAAAAAAACTGCAAATTACTTGAAGGGTACTCCAAATTTTTAACAATATCAGAAAACCTTCAATCATTTACACCAATTTGATTACAGAAATTCAAATAAAAATGATAGTAGAAAGCCAAAACAGAAATGAAACTTTAAATATCCCAAATTCAACTCCAGATTATTCATTCTAAAGCAAACATATAGAGATTATTTAGAGGGCATTAATGAGTGACCTTAAGCCAATAAAAATTGAAAGAAAATTTGCATACAACAACCATATCCCTTTGATTGCATCCCCTGTTGAAGCATCAACTATGATAGAGGATCAACCATGTATATAATAATAATAATAATTAGATAGTTTACTATCTCAATAAGCTGCATATAATTGATAGGAAACAACTATATATATATATATATATATATATATATATATATATATGCGTTGGTTTTACAAGACAATTGATATTAAATTAAAAATACTGTCATCATACAAACTGTCTATACTTTCTCTTTTCTTTCCCTGAACATGACCCAATGCCTTTCTCTGGTACCACAAATGCATCTCAATATTTATTGAAAAATAAATAAAAAAACAACACTTTAATTTGTCAAAACACATGAAAATACAAACAAGAAGATTGAAATTAAGCAATTTCTTTAGTATTAGCCCAGAAACAAAAAAAAAGTTGTTTATTTCACAAGGACCAGAAACAAATAGCAATATATATGACTTATCTAGGGGGGGGGAAAAGCAATTTAGAATTTTCAAATACTTTATGAAATAATGCCTCCAAAATTTCAGAGCACAGTGGGCACTAAATTGGCCATACAAGACAAAATTTATAACACAATGGCATGCATACCTTTAGGCTCACACACATTCTTCTCACAAAACTCCAGCAACAACTCACACGCCTGCAAAACCCTCCCTTCCTTACAGTGGGTACCCCTGATCTAGATTAGGAAGAATGAAAGAAATGTGCATGCCAATATAATAAAAATAGAAACAGACTACTCAAATCAAACAAAATATATCACTGAACAAGAAAACTATAGAGTGCATACTTAAGGCAATACCAAACTATAGTGTTCATAATTTTCACAATATGATTCAATACCAAATTTACATAGTTTTAGTATCCATACTTGGATCAAATGCTATACACACTGCCAAGACCTCTTAGAAAACACTGGTGCCATCATTTCCACCCAACTACAAAACAAATTCTTTCCATATTAAAATTATGAATCCCATTTAATAGGACAAATTAATAGTTGGAAAGAAAATAATACAAGACACACGGTGTTCAATTGTTTTTACCCAATGCAAGGAGGAGCAGTGCTTTAGTATCATCCTAGTCTCCCAGAGAAATTTTATATAAAAAAAAAAGGCTTAACTTTTTGGGTCAAAATTACCGACAAGAAGGTCCTCATCCCAAACAAATTCACTTGAGCGATATGAGTCAGCAGGTATAATGAGTTTTAGATCAAAGCCAAAATGTATAAGTGAAGCAATAATCACCTTTTCAACAATTTTGTTGACTATTTCTTTCTGCTTAAGACCTACTGCCATAGCCAACAACTTCAATGGGCGCTTTAAAATTCTCTGTAGCCAAAATAAATGAAAAGTGATGCATAGAAAGAAAATTAATAAAGTAGATGTAATCAAACCTGTATCTCTTTTTCATGCTGTTTGAGAATATTTGCTGCACCAAGAAGAAGATGAATAAAAGGAATTAGAACCTTAGACAGCCACAAACCTAGCATGACAAGTTTTAACTTAGAAAAAACCATTCATTTTTTTATGCAGAGAAAAAAAAAACCATTCATTTATCTTAATCTACCAAAGACAGTTTTTTTTCTAAAATAAATAATTATAACAGCTCTACTTGAGAGACTTGGTCGGGTATAATCCCACATGATTCAATCATATAAAGTTGGAAATTTTAAAAAATAATTAAAAAATTTGTGATATCATGTTCCATAATGTTCTCAAGCAGAAATAGTAATTTATGATTTTCATAAATAATTAAAAAAGATTTCTACTAAACCATCTAATCAATCCCCTAAATGATTCCCTTCTCACCTTGCCACATGACCACAAGGTGACACAGCTGCTACTTCTCATGCAACCCTCCTCAAACACCAGTTACTCATTCATCCTATAGTAGATTTGCACCTTAGTCACAGTAGGATGCCTAACAAAACGGGAAAATGAGATAAACATTGGAAACTAATAATCAGGGACTCCTAATTTATTTGTTCTTACTATTATTCAAATACACAATGATCCAGTAACAACAGAAACCTATGACAAATTGACAATGATCCAGTGGACCTCCACAGTTTTCAAGGCAAGGCATATCTCAGGACAGAAAATATGAGACATTTATACCTACTACACTTTCACTGACGATTTCCTAGAAACTAGAAATATACCTCCACAGCTCTTTAAATTATTCTCTTCTTTAATCATTAAACAAAATAAAATAAAAATTAATGATAGGCAACATTGCCAAATTAAAAGTATAGTTGCACACTGACCTGATTCAATGCTTCACCAGGCTTGCAATCTAAGCATATTCCTACTATGGTTGCTTGAATTGATGCAATAATACACGTGAGCATTGTTCCCCAATATTTGAACGGAAATATTTCAAGCAACTTAACTTGTTCAGATGAAAAATAGTTATTTTAGGAATATAAAACTGTTATATCTGCAGGAAGTAAAAACAAAAACTGCTATATTTTGTAGGAATATAAGAAAACAGCTAGACCAGTGCCTATTCCTAAGTACACAAATTTCAGACAGACCTGCAATTTTGACAAGTAACCACTAAGTCATGAGACTCATGACTCAACTCACAAAAAATATCAAACCAGTCCCTGTTCTAAGTCTAACAACATGAAAGTAGAGACCAACAATATCTCACCCAGAATTTACTTGATCTTCTTCTTAGGCCTCAACTGCAAGAGAGAGACATTTTTCAAAGTCAATCATCTTTAAACCTCTAAACACAGGAAGAAGAAAAAATACAAAATTCAACATCAAATGAGGACGGACCTGGTTACTATGACCGCACTTCTTCTTTCGGCAGTTCACAGCCCTAGGGTGCAGACGAGCATAGCATCTAGCAAACCAAAACCAACACACTTCAGTATAACAGAAGAAGCAAGCAATTAGCAATTAAATATTTCCAATCCAAAATAAAAGTATCATAAAACACAGAGCTAGAATGCACCAACAATGAAAATCAACTGTGAGTAACAATCACAGTTGACAAAGTATAGATGGACATTAATATAGGGAACAAGAATAACCCATTTTCCACTCGAGAAGCAAAAGGGGCTAAGTTATTGTCCCATAAAACACAGCCACGGCGGAGAGCTCTTGAACAAGGTCTCTAAAGGCCACTTAAGGGAGGATGTGGCAAGACTCTACTTCCAGCAATTAATCTCCGCCATCAACTTCTGCCACAGCCATGGCGTCTACCACCGCTATCTCAAGATGAGGGAGGGTTCGAGAAGGGGTTTGGGATTTGGGAATGTGAGGACCAAAGGAGATGAACGGCCGCAAGAGAGAATGAAAAGTTGTAAACGAAAGGACAAGAGAGAATGACACTACTACAAAGACGGTTGACGGAGACCACCACCGATTGATGGAGACCACGAACGGAGCCACGGAGGGAAACCAACCACAGCGGCTGACGGCGCGTGCACGAGGCTAGGTCAAGCAAGGTCGCGATGTTGTGTGTGAGACTGAAAAAGTTAATTTAGGGATTTAAAAAAAATGACCTCTAAATTCGAAGACGGGTTATCAGAAAACGTCTTTGAATACAAAATAACAAAGACCGGTTATGTACATAAACGACGTCATTCTAAGACGGTTGTTGTATAACCGTCTTTGTAAATTTTGATTTATTTACAAAATTATCACCCTCTCCCACGGTTTTGGTACAACCGACTTTGAATGCGCGTCTTTGAATGTGTTTATTGTAGTAGTTCAAATGATTCGAAGTTGATTGTGATAAATTGCAAGTGCAAGTTGTCCTAATAAAGGAAAATGTATATCATGAAAAGGATTGGATACAATGAATTTTGTTTTTTTATTTTTCAGTTTAAATGAAAAGGCCGCGGTTGGAATAGTGTACTTAGGTCAGATACCAAGAATAAACGATTTAGGTTGATCACATCACCTTAGATATATCATGAGATGAGAGAACATTCTAAAAACTAACGTTTGTTTTCTATGGCTAATATTTACTGAATTATTTCCCTTTGATCTTCAAATGACATCGCTTTGATCATGATTCTGATCAAATTTAATGGTCATTGTGATCTCCACCTTATAGTGCCTTTTGAAAATTGAACGTATATTTGATATTTGATTATTAGCCTTCTAAACAGTTGATGGATATATATTGATTTATAATATTTATATTATCGGCAGACAATTTTAATAGTCTTGAGATAAACACCTTTGTCTATTACCATTTTCAAATTTCAGCTTTGATTCAAAACAAAATGGGATAAGAGAAGACAATTTTTGGTAATACAATCCTATCAGTTAGTTGGAATGTCATTGGAGTTCAAGGCTTAGTCTCTATACTATGACTATGTTCAATTTATATTCACATAGCATATTTTAAATAAAGGTATTCTTTTAAATTATTTTACTATAAATTGTGTAAAAAATTATATCAAAATATGTACCAAATATTTATTAAATAAAAACCATTAATATAAACACTAATGTTAAAAAAATACTTGAACAAAATACACAATAAATCTAACTAGTTTCTCACTCAGGTATGATAAAGTTTTGTACATTAGACTTGCTATTGTTTATTTATCAATTTTTTTAGGTGTTTAATGTAGCCATATGATACTTAATGATTAATTTTTCGAGATATATAAATTTATTTAAGGAATTAAATTTTTTTATAAATATTTTTTCCATACAATAGACTTGCAATCAAATCTTAACATGTGTGCTTGAGAAATATGATTATTGTTTAATTATAATTTATCATATTGATATTTTTTAATTAAATAATAACATGTGATTGTTTGTGCTTTCATAATCACTACTAATATAAGAGTTATATAAGGTTGATTTAGTAGTGTAAAGAGAAGATAATTTGAATTCTTTTACGAATAAATTAATAATTAACGTTTATTGATCAAAATAATAAAATAAAATAATCACTACCAATATATTTGACAAACATTTCATTTTTTTGCAGGAAAAAACTTTTTAATTAGTTAAAAGAACTTATTTGACTGTATAATTAATGTTTGGCGTACACAAGTTTATTTTAACTTGTAGTGCCTTATAAGATGCTAATTGCAACAAAATTTTAGATTTTAGCTTCTTATATTTTATGTCCTATTTAGTTTTAAAATATTTATTACTAACTTTTCACATCCGTTGGATAAGGTAAGGTTTTGTTATTCCTTTTAGGTTTATTTTATTTTTCTATTATTTTTTGGATTTTTATATTAATTTTATTTGATTATTACATTATTTTTATTATTTATTATATTATTTTAGTATTATACTTTAAGACACTAATAATGAATATATATACATAATTATTTAAATGTATGCATTGATATTATCATACTAATTAATTAGCATATTAACGAATGTGTACCTATAGTGTATATTTTATTTCTATTTTATTTAAATTTGATTGAGAATATTTTAAGATATAATAGTGTAATATTACCAAAACGAAACAATATAATTAAAATTATTGATATTAAAGAAAAATTATAAGAGTTTAAAATTAATTAAAAATAAAATTATAATCAACTATAATTATATTTTTATCCATAAAATAAGATTAAAATTTATATAAACAAGTTTATTTTTATCATTTTGTATTTATTACTTATTTTAATATATATAATTTTACCAAACATTGATTTTAGACATGGTAACGGGACGGGGGGGGGACGGGTTTTTTTTTTCCCCCCCCCCCCCCCCCCCGCCTTTAAAACCCATCCCCGCCCTCGCGTCCATTCCCCGTTGGGTTTTAAAACCCAAAGTCATCCCCATCCCCGCTATTTGATTAAAATAAAAAATAAAAAAATAATGTGACTTGAATCTAAAGGACTATTGGGACTGCTATCCTCCAAAAGTCTAACTTGAAGGTTTGAATCTAAATGAAGATGAGAAGCAGTTTGACCTTGAACAGCACCAAGGGTCCTTCCACTCCCAGGGAACCTACTGTCCTTAGTTGACTGCAAGGTATCACATAATACAAATATACAATCAAATGTCAATAGATTGAAGCCTTCATCAGCTCACAAAGAATATAGACATGAATACATGAACGAAACTAATAAACAAATGACTTGTCTGAAGGCAAAGATATAATTTGAACTTTAAACTTCTCAAATTCTCAATTCAATTTGACATAACCTCAATTTACTGGCTAACTGACTACTCAATCGAAACTTCCGTTGTTAACCATCAGGACATCAATAGATTCAAAGCCAGCTAATAAATGACTTGAAATGGAAAGATAATGACTCAATATATCATTCAACTTGTAATATACTGTATATACTACATGTGAATTGTAACAAACTGATTAAAATCTAAAAGCTAAGGTTATTATTACAATATATTATTTCAAAATATTTTAGAAGAATAAAACATGTTTGACTCATGTTGTTATTTTATTCTGCAAGGAAACTCAAACAGTTTGCATCAGCCATGGATGCACAAGCTTGAAGAAGAAGAAAAAGCTTGAAGAAGAAGAAAAGCTTGCAGAGGAAGCTAAGAGAAAGAAGGATTGAATCTCGTTTTTTATTAAAATGAATTCACAGTTACAGAAATGAATAGCTCAGCTGGATATATATAGTTAGTTAGGTAGTTACAAGAAATAGCAAACTTATAACTAACTACTGCAACTATGGTTACAAGATACCCAAGCTAAACTAACTTCTTAACTATGGTTATTTAACAAGCTATATTGACTAAGAGCCCCCTTCAAGCTAGGAATGGATGTTAGACATGCCTAGCTTGGAATAGAAGAATTGAAAAGCACTAGGCAATAAGGCTTTGGTGTAGATATCAGCAAGTTGATTTGCAGAAGAAATGGAAAGCAATTTCACAAGACCAGCCAAAACCTTTTCTCTAACAAGATGACAGTCAATCTCAATATGCTTTGTTCTCTCATGAAAGACAGGGTTGGCAGTAATATGGAGAGCAGATTTGTTGTCACAATACAGAGTTGCAGGCTGTTGAAAAGGAACCTGAAAAGCTTGGAGTAAGAAAGTGAGCCACTGCACTTCACAAGCAGCACTTGCCAATGCTTTGTATTCGGCCTCAGATGAACTTCTAGAAACAGTCACTTGCTTTTTGGATTTCCAGGAAATCAATGAATCACCAAGATATATGGCATACCCAGTGATAGACCTTCGAGTATCAAGGCAACCAGCCCAATCCGAATAACTAAAACCTTTCAGATGAATAGCACTGCTAGCAGGTAGAAAAATTCCTACACCTGGAGATCCTTGATGTATCTAAGTATTCGTGAGGCAGCTTGTTGATGGGCTGAAGTTGGAGCAGCAACAAATTGACTCAAATATTGCACAACATATGTAATATCAGGTCTAGTATTAGTTAGGTAGATCAATCTCCCAATCAATCTCCTGTAAGAAGATGCATCCTCAGCTGAAAGAAAATATCCTGAATTTTTATGCAGTTTGGTGGTGTAATCCGAAGGACTGCATACAGGTTTGGAACCAAGCATTCCACTATCAGTAAGAATATCTAGAGCATACTTCCTTTGGCAGATATTAATACCAGCAGAAGTTCTGGCCACTTCAAAACCAAGAAAGAATTTCAAATCTCCCAAATCCTTTATTCTAAAAGCATTGTCCAGCAAAAGAGTAATGTTATGTATCTCAGCCAGGTCATTACCAGCTAGAACAATATCATCCACATATATCAACAAAGCAGTAATGGTCTTAGACTCAAGCTTAATGAATAAAGAATAATCAGAGGAACATTGTTTATATCCATGAAAAATCAAGAAAGAAGACAGCCTAGCATACCGCTGTCTGCTGGCTTGTTTCAGCCCATACAAAGATCTTTGAAGCTTACAAACCTGTCCTGGCTTAGCATTTTACATTCCTTCAGGAATCATCATATACACTTCTTCATTCAAATCTCCATGTAAAAAGGCATTGTTCACATCTAATTGCTTTAAATGCCACTGATTGATGGCAGTTAAAGCCAATAGCAATCTGATAGTGGTCAATTTAGCCACAGGAGAAAAGGTATCCAGGTAATCCTGTCATTCTATTCTGAGTAAAGCCTTTAGCCACTAATCTGGCTTTGTATCTTTCTATGGACCCATCTGATCTATGCTTAATTTTATAGACCCATCTGCACCCAATGGCAGTCTTATGACTTGGAAGGTCAGTAAGAATCCAGGTATGATTAAGCTGTAAAGCCTCAATTTCTTCACTCATGGCTTTAACCCAATTAAGATCTTTAGAGGCCTGACTGTATGTCTGAGGTTCAGCTTGTTGAGTAACAGATAAAATAACACTATGATAAAAGGAAGACAAGCGTTTGTAGGAGAGAACAAAGCTAATAGGATAGAGGCAATTACCTGCAGAATGACTGGCAACAGTTGATGAAGGATATGTGATGTGGAAGTCTTTAAATTTGCTTGGCCTGTGTACTTGTCTTAAGGATCTTCTAAGAATCTGAGTATTGTTATCAAAGGTGAGAGACTCATCTGGAGGATGATCATTTTGTGGTTCAGAATGAGAATCATCAAAAGGAACATTAATATCACAAGATGGAAAAGTAGGTACAGGCAAGACACTGACAGGATTAATGTCATTGTTTTTAGCTGTAAAAGGAAAGCAGTCTTCATAAAAGACAACATTTCTAGAAACAGAAATAGCTCTAATTTTAAGGTCTAAAGTTACATATCCTTTTGTATTGGGTTTAAAGCCCAGAAAGACAGAAGTGGCAGCTCTAGGATCAAGTTTCTTTCTGTTAGAAGTCAAGGTGCTGGTAAAACATAGACAGCCAAAAACTCTCAAGGAATCAATATCATACATGGTTCCATACAATTTTTCATATGGAGTCTTATTACCAAGGAAAGGTGTGGGCATGCAATTAACAAGAACAACAAAATGAATGGGAGCATAGGACCAAAAAATGGAAGGCAAATTGGATTGAAACAATAAAGATCTGGTTATGTTAAGTAGGTGTTGATGTTTCCTTTCCACTATTCCATTTTGTTGAGGAGTCTCAACACAAGATGTTTGATGAATAATCCCTGTGTCATGATAAAATTGCTTCATGATAAATTCTGATCCATTATCAGATCTAATGGTTCTAATTTTAGTATTAAATTGCCTCTCAACATGATTGACAAAATTCTGCAAATGATATTGTGTTTCAGCTTTTGAGTGCAACAGAAAAATCCAGGTAAATCGTGTATGATCATCTACAATGGTTAAAAAATATTTGAAACCATTCATAGAAGTTACATGGCATGGTCCCCAAAGATCAATATGTATAAGATCAAAAGCATAGGAAGCATAAGAATTGCTATCAGGAAAGGGTAGCTTTTTCTGTTTTGAATGATGACATGTATCACATACAAAATCCTTTTCTGAATGAAGAGTAGGATAAGACTATTTTAACAACAACAACCTTTCAAATGAAGGATGGCCAAGCCTAAAATGCCATAAATCTATGGAAACTTTACTACATGTAAGTGCTGATATACTAGGGGAAACATATTCTGTGCTACAATTGGGATTTGACTCTTTGTTGAAGCTGAGAGGAAACACTTTGAGCCTATAAAGACCTCCCATCACATCAACTGTACCAATCATCTGTAGGTTCTGCATATCCTGTATGAAGCATTTATTATTCACAAAAGTCAGTTTACAAGGTGAGCAAGAAAGCAACTTAGATATTGAAATCAAGTTGAACTGAAAAGAAGGTATATACAAGACATCCTCAAGATACAAAGACTGAGATAGCTTAACTCTTCCTGCATGAGTAGCACTAACTGTATGGCCAGTAGGAAGCTTAACAATTATAGGATCTATTTTTTTACAAGAAGAAAAAAGATGAGATAAGTATGTGACATGATCTGTTGCTCCTGAGTCCAGAATCCATTCATTAGGACTGAATTTGCTTATATTACAGGTAATAGATAAAACTTTACCTTTATGTATGTTGTTTGTACCAGCTGAATTAGTGACAATTCCAATCTGGTTCACATGTGAATTCTTATGACTGCTGAGAAGTCAGTTTAACTTCATCATTTTGTGTTTCTTGATTTCTCTCCAGAA
>QARZ01040576.1:10083-28648 GCA_013407115.1 Glycine latifolia
GTTCCAAGACTAAGGCCCCAATATCCCTATTGTGAACCCTAGCTCTAAGTTTCTACCTAGATTGATCAGGTCTAAGAAAGAGATAAAGAGATTCAAGCAAAGTGTAATGAAATAACATAGCTTGAATGAACAATAACATTCAATCCATTCCAAATGAGACTTACACAGAATATTTGCCCTAAATACAAAAGGAAACTAGCCAAACCTAAACATGGCTGGCCTTGGTACAGTAAAAAGAAGCATGCTTGATGATATGTACAAGGAAGAAGAGGAATGGAAGAGGGAAGAACCCTCTTCCCCTCACACCCAAACCCTAGCTCAGCTCCCAAGCCTTTTTCTCCTTCCTTTTGTAGTGATTTTCGTCCAAAAAGATACTTAAACCAGAAGTGGGTGCTGCTATTTATACTTGGGGAAGTGCAATCCCAAGTTTAGCCTTTGACAGCATTAGTATTCTGCAGAATCAGGTCTGGCGCGAACAGCGCGGTGTGTGGCGCTGACAGCGTGGGATATTTTGGCTATGACGCTGATCGCGTGAAGGACGGCGCGGATCGCGCCAACTTCCAGAGGAAATGCCATTTCCACAAATCTACTAATATTTAAGAGCCTAAGGCTCAAAACAAGCTAAGAAGCAATGGAGGAGGAAGAATGGAAGTGAAAGGGATGTCTTTTGGTCTTGGGGGTGCTTGGGTATTTATAGGGGCTGGCCTGGTCGAGTTTGGTCGCCCAAGCGACCAATTTCTTCATTATCCACTCGCTTGGGCGAGTTAAAGCCCAACTTGGATGTCCACTTGGCCACTTGATGGCCCAATTGCACGAGCTGGTCACCCAGGCGAGCCAGTTGTGCCTTATTCACTCGCCTGGGCGAGTTAAAGGTACCTTCTGGAACATGTTTTTGGGCCTTGATGGATATTGGGCCTGTTTTGCTTGTTGCACCTCCTAGGTTTGCTTTATGATCCATTTTTGCTTGCTTTGCTTATTCGGAAGCCTCGGAAATCCACAGAATCTATCAAAATACAAAACATTATTGGATTAATCTTCCAAAATATGAACAACAACTTTTATACAAGCATTAGGTGCTATTTAACTAGGTTTAGGGCAAATTTATAATCAAATCTTTTGAAATAAAATGATAAGTGCCTGCATTTGGAACATGAATTTAACTGAATTAGGGCACTTATCAAAAGTCAAAAAGGGAAGAAGAAATTTTGATTTGTTGATTTTATAATAGTATACTATTTTTTTTTTCATTCCTTACTAAAATGTATATCCTTTTTGTTCTTAGTTATTAGACTAAATTACCTTATTCATCAAGATTAAGAAAAATTGATAATTTAGTTTATAGTAATTAATTTGTCTTAAAATTACAACTTTTTCCAAAATTATCATTGTCATTGATACTCATCTCTCTTTTGTTAATATATTATCTCTCTTCTTTTAATTAGGGGTACTTTTTTGTCTAAAAATAATTAATGCAAGAAATATTATAGATTAAGTCTTATAAAAAGGTACAAACATAATTTAAAACTTGTGTTAGGCACCAAAAAGACTATGCTATGCACTACTCCTAAATTCTGCAGCTAAGAGATAAACATAAAACTCATGTTCTTCATTGATACCTCAATAGAGTGCAAATTACTATACAATATATAATAACCCTAATGAATGTCAACCATACATTTGTCATCATCTAGTATTTTAGGAAATGAAAATAAACTAAATAATATCAAAAGGATAATAACTAAATTACATACTCTATAAAGCCATTTATTGGGCCTCCTAGGTTCATCCTATCAACTTGGTTCTTATAAATAGGAATGAGGGAGTGATATTTATCTTAATACATTGTAATGTTATGCAAATTGAGTTGGGCTATTGGACTAACCCAAACCCGTCCAATAAAATTTAGGGCTTGGGTTCAAATTTTTTAGCCCAATTTGAATGTGGCTTTTTTTAGTCTAATGCGATAAATGTAACACCCTGAAATTTCGAGTTGCTAAGTGGATGTTTGATGTGTGTTATATTGCTTGATTATTTTGGTTTATTTTGGTAATTGTTGTTTGTTGTGTTTCTGTCTTAGTATGCATGTTTGGTGATTGGTATGTTAAGTCAACTATGTTGGTCTGTGGTTGCTGTCCGTGCACGCATAGTGGACATGTCCTGTCAGAGAGGTATATAAGCAGTGGAGTGGTGTTGCAGAAGCTTTTTTCTTCCTTTCTTCTCTTCCTCTTTGTGCTTTTATCTCTTTTCTCTAAGCTTACCCATACCTAGAAACCTTTCTTCCTCAACCCTTCTATGTCATCTTCAACCCCAAGGACCACCGTAGCTGTCACAGAACCCCCTACGTCAAAAGAAACCTTATGACCAGAGCGAAAGTCCTAGACGACCCCTCATGAGGTTCGAGGAGAACAGACCTCTACCCTTGCTTTCACGCTTTAGAGGATAGTGTTTCAGCATAGCTCAACTTCAAGTAGAACTCCTGGTTAGGTAAGGGGAGTTTATCATATTTAATAACAACTTTAGATACCATAGTTGGGGACCAGGGAGTTCGACTATGAAGATGACTGCATGTCCCTTTTGTGTGCTGTCTTCTTAGTGAGATCGTCTTTCAATAAATGGAATGTGGTGTATCGATGTTTGATGATGTTCTTGTGTGTTGATGTTTGATGGTGTTCTGGAACGAAGAGTCGATGGTGTTCTTGTGAGGGAGTTGATGTTGTAAGAACTCCCCATGCATGCGTGTGAGGTTGGCACTTTGGTGTTGAAAACTCCCAATATACTTTTTAGTAGTGTTTGTGGAGGTGCCGGATATTGGGTTAGGTATGCCAAGCTGAACCCTTTATGTAGCATGTATACGTACATGTAGGACGTGACTCTTAGTAGTCCTCATTGGCGGATGTCAATATCCTGGGTTCCTTACCCGGGGTTGTTCCCTTAGAGCTGTTAAGCTCACTCTTTTCTTTAGATATATTGGGTTCCTTACCTAGGGTCTGTTATTCTCCCTTTAGAGCTGCTGAGCTCAAGTTCTTCTCTAACTTGGATCAGCTCGTGCTTTCTCGGGAAGAGAGCCATCAGGTTCCTTACCTAGATGAGCTCGTGCCTTCTCGGGAAAAGAGCCATCGAGTTCTTAACTCAGATGAGCACATGCCTTTTGGGAGAAGAGCCATCGGGTTCCCTTACTTAGTTGAGATCGTGTTCTTTTCTTTAGAACGACAGGGTTCCTTTCCCGGGTTCATTCCTTCTCTCTAGTTGTTGAACTTGCCTTCTTTCCTTTAGGGATACCGGGTTCCCTTCTGGTGCCTATTATTTCTTTAAATTGGTTAAGCTCGTTCTTTCCTTTGGAGCTGTCGGGCTTGTGCTGTCTGTTTTTAATCGATTACAAATGCTTATGTAATTGATTGCATAGTGCTGAGTCTGTCTTTGGTGTTTTGTAAGTCTAAGGTCCGACCTTGTCCGATCCTGTCTACCCTCATCCGACCTCGTTCGGGTTCTTACCTCATGATCATAGTTGTTAAGTCTAAGTGCCAACCCAGACACCAAATACTTTACACCAGTTCTCTAGTCTATGTTGTGTACTACGGACGTGTGTGTAATGGATCTTTATGTCAATGTTGGAACTTTGGAAGGTTTGTTCGTGAGATGATGATATATGGATTGATACCATGGGGGGTGCATGGTAGTATCCTAGCCAGGACAGGTTTGTTCTCGAGCCAGGCCATGCATTGATGGTGCCCATGGTTATCTAATGTGGGTGGATATACATAGATACCCACGGGGGTGTATGGCATTATCCTAGCCTGGAAGAGTACATTCCTGGTCGGGTCATACATTGATGGTGTCGTGGTGATATACTATGTATAGACATGTGAGATGCTGGGACCGGGTGGTTAACCTTGTAAGGACCACGGTCAGTGCATCGATGATGCCCTCTTTTGGGGCGGTGCGTATGTACATGGGAGGTGTATGGGCTTATCCTAGCCAGGACCAATTTGTCCCGAGCCGGGCCATACATTGATAGTGCCCATGTGACATACTACATTTTGCACGACAGAAATAGGATGATTGGTTGTAGGGTACTTGAGTACTGGGGGGCCATGTCTGTTGGGTACTCCTTCTGACACCCGAATGTTGATCACTACCGGGGGGGAGCGACCTGTGTATGACAGAGTGACCCTGACAAGCTACTGCATCATCGAGACCATAGGGATGGGCTATTTCCATGATGGTACCACATTGAACGTTGAGAGAATGGTAGGAGCATGCATCATGCTAGGCATCATAAGTTGACCTGTGGAATGCCTGTGGATTGATTTACCATGTTGACTGTGTGATGAAATGCTGGGATGATATGTGATATTGTGATATTTGAATTGTTCTCCTTAACTGATGTTATCTGTTGATTGTTATTTTATATGATGAACTCACCTTTGCTTGTTGTACCGTGTGGTTTGGTACCTGTGATGATCGTGAATTGCGTTCGTGTGAGCAGACAAACAACAGTGGGTGCTTTGGAAGATGACCATCTTTTTTGTTGGAGCCGCTGAGTGGCCAGGATGTCTATGGACTGGATCCCGGGCAGGAGTTATGTTTTGCTAGTTATACCCTTGTTTTGATAGTCACTCCCCATGTTTTACTAGTTACACCCCCGACATTTAATTTCTTGTTTCCTTTGTAAAATACTAATGCTTTTTAATTGTACCCACAACTAAACCATGTTTTGTATATTTATATGTACTTGAGATGCCTCATATGTATCTTATTTATGTGTTTACTTTAGGATGATGATTATTATATGCTCGCAAAAAAAAATTCACTACGGTTTTCCCTAATCAAATTAAAGTAATTTTGAATTTAAACGTGTTAATAGCGTGGTTAAGAGTTAGTGATACAGTAGCGATGAGGCGGGTCGTTACACAAGTGGTATCAGAGCAGGTCGAACCTTTCGGCCAGTGAGTTGTGAGCTTGCTATGTTTCTCTGTGCATGTGCGTTGTTTGATGAATGTTTGATGATTCAAGTGATTGTTTGTTTTGTAGTGGCTTGAACTGTTTGTGTTAGAGCTTGCATATAGTGTTGTTATTAGCGTAGTCAAAGTATATTTGTATTTCTTATCCTTGCTATAACATAAGTTTTAGTGCCTTGTTGAGAGTTATCAGACTGGCCATCTGTATAATTCGAGACGACGCAAGGGAACATTATGGCAAGCAGTCAGGAATACAAAGAGTAGAGAGTCTGTGTAGTATTAGGTATGTGTTTGTTTGTGTGTATTCCTTCCGGGTTGTCACTTCTTGCTATGCGCAGAAAGTGATGGTTGGTAGGAATGACCGTGCTATAGCCGATGCTCTCTAAGCCTTAGCTCAAGCATTGGGGAATCAAAATCGAGGAGAAGCTGCTGGGGCTGTGGAATACCAAGGGCTAGACCAATTTCAGCGCAAGAATTTGAAAAGAATATGAATACTTCACACTTAACCAAGAGGGGGGGTGAATTGGTTAAACCTTGGTATATTAGAAATTTCTTTAATCAAAATCAGAGTTTCTAGGATCTTTATCACTTTTCAAAAACAAGAAACCTTATTCAATCAGAGATTGAGAATTAATACACAAACAATTTATACTGGTTTACTTCAAAACCATGAAGCTACATCCAGTTTCTTCCAACCAACACTAGGTTAGAGTTCCACTATTATAATTTTCAGTTCTTACAATCAATTATAATGTCTCCCTTTATCAACCCTAGATAAAGTACAGAAATCTAAAACCTTATTAGATTCTAAGAGACAAGAGCCTGAGAACACTACTCAGTTCTTCCACCTAGAGAACCCCTTCTCTAGTTACAAGCAAGAACTCAATTACAATAGCCAAATTACAAAGAAAATTCAAGCTGAAAATTACAATCAGATTAAGGAGAGAAACAACCTGATGATCCAAAGTATGCAATGCAAAATAAAGTTACCAGATCAGGTTGAATGATTAAAAGACAATAAGCACAACTTTCCTTAATCTTGAAATGGTTTCAAGCTCCAAGAATGACTTAAACACACATGATCAATGCACAATGGAGCAAGACACAATTAAACCCTTAGAAAACACTTTAGAATGCTCACACGATTATTTAAGCTCAAAAAATACGTATGGGTATTGTTCCACAAAGTTGTCAAAGCAGCTGATCATCAATCCTATTTATAACAGCTTTTTGTAACTATCTGTAATCGATTAATCGCGCCATATAATTGATTAAAACACTTATGTAATCGATTAAATCACCATTTTAATCGATTAAAATGTTCATGAGTTTTATGAGTTTGAATAACGAGCAAAATAATCGATTATTTCGAGCTGTAATTGATTATTCCAATAGCACTGTATTTTATAAAAAGTTTGTGTAATCGATTACGAAACATGGTAATCGATTATTCCAGTGCAACATGTTTTTCTTAAAACATTGTGTAATCGATTACGAATCCTGGTAATCGATTATTCCAGTAGAACCATCTTTTTCAAAAAGCTTATGTAATTGATTACAAATAATGGTAATCGATTAAAGTGTTCATGAAAGCTTTTCCATGTTTGAAAACGAAGCAAATAATCAATTAATTCACTATGTAATCGATTATTCCAGTGCATTTTGCATTTTTCCAAAAACAATGCTTCTTTGGTTCTTTTGTTAAAACATGCTTTGATTCTTAGTTAAAATACTTAGGCAATTAAATGATTGAATGCATGCAATGCAAGGATCAACAAATTGAACTCTTTAACACTTGATTTGATTTGCAATCTTCCAATGCATTCCAAGGCATGTGAAAAAGCTCAAAACCATTCTTCAAGTTCCTAAGCTTTGATCTTCAAGATGCTCCCCCTATATCCAACAATCTCCCCCTTTTTGGCTTTGAACATGCCAAATATTGATTGACCATTTGCTTGAGTTGGATTTAATATGAGGATGAGCAATATGAAAAACTTTGAACTTTGTAAACCTGAAAATCAAATTAACAATTTTGCCAAGAACAAGTGTTAAGTGTTTAAGCTTGCATTCATCATTTATTTCCATTTTATTTGCTCCCCCTGTCTTGATTTACTCCTTTAAACTTAGTTAATTTCATGAATCATTGATGAGTAAAAAAGTTGCAGAAAAATACGGTATAACAGAGAGCAATGCAGAGTTGCCTTTTAATCCATAATCAATCAATTTTTCTCCCCCTATTTTGCTTATCAAAGACAAAAAAGGTAATTGCACAACAACTAAGGATAAGAGAGAAAAGAAACATAAAAAATAGAGTAAACTAACACATGAAATCCTAGAAGCTTAATCCTCATTTCCAGAGTAGTCAAGGATGATCCTAGCTTCTATGGTTTCAATTCTGGATCTAATTTCTTCAAGGGTTGTATTGGTCTCAGCCCTATGTTCATGATGGAGTGACAACATAGCATCCATCTTTTGAATCATTAAGGATTCAAAGGGACTGTAGGATGAAGCAGCAGGAGCAGCATCTTCATCATCATCATCATCATCATCATCTTCAGCATCATCTCCTTGATCAGGAGCAGGAAGTGGTTGGCCAGCCATTTGCCATCCAAGAGGGGTCTTGGTCATCCCTAATTTGGTGAGATGCTTCTCCTTGATGAGGTTGTTGCTAGAGTTGGTGTTGTCAACCACCTCATTAGACACATCAACTTGGAAGTAGTCAATGAACCTTGATATGAGGACAGCATATGGGAAAAGGTAGTTCATTAACCTCTTAGATTTTAACATAATCTCCTGGAGAACAAGTATCCAGTCCATCTTAATGCCATTCTTCAAGGCATAGACAAGTTGTAGATCATCATCAGTGGCTTCGGCATGGTTGGTTGCTCTAGGGGTGAGAATGTAGGTGATGATGTAATAGAGAAGGCTATCCTCATGGTCATGGGTCCATTGCTTAGCCTAAGCCTCAACCTCATTTGAGGATCAAAAAGCATCCCCCTATAGGTATCAATCCTATTGTACCCACCCACTTCTTCTTCAAACCTCCTTTCACCATCAAAAGTGAGGCCAACAACCTCTTCCCATATTTCTTGGGTTATTTCTATGGCTACCCCATTGACTTGGGTTATGATTGTCCTTTCCATTGAGAATTTGGCACAGGTATAGAATACCTTGACCAATTCAGGGTAAAATGTACCCTTCATCTCCATAAATTTCCTAAGACCTTGGGGTTCTATGTAGGTAGGAAACTGGAAACCCTCATTACTAAACCAGTCTAGGGAGAGGTATTTGGGAGTGTTAGTATATGGATGTCCTAGAGACAATCTTTTCATTAGATTAGGACGTACATGTACTTTTCATATTGTCATGATAAATTATAAGCACTCTTTATCTTGTTTCATATTCTGTCTCAATATCATTATTAATATATGGGTAACTGGATAAAACCCTTGGAATAGAATAGGTATCTCTTGAGTATCAGTGATGGGATCACGATCATGAGGATTCAAGGATACCAGATGTCTACTCCTAAATTTTAAGTTCCTAGTCTAGAGACACTGATACTATGCATAGTAAAAGAAATCATGAGATGATTTGCCTTTAGAGTCAGTAAAATTGAAGACTCCCTATTTTGTATTAAAGCTTACCCTAGACCGCAAGGGCTGATATGTTTCCTTACCCTAGGTTTTATGGGAAGGTAACCGAGATGAAAGGAAATACATACGAAAACCAAATAGATTTAATAGGATGATCTTGTCATTTACCTAACTAGTTCTGGGGCAACAAAGCATTGTTAGTGCTCTGTGTTGTTATTAAATGAGTAGTGGCCTTGTTGGGCCCAAACTCATTTATGTCAGTAGCTATGTTGGGCCTAATGGGTCACACACTAACACTTTATTGTCATGGCATTATAGCATTGAAGGTTTTGGGCCTAATAATGGTTGTTGGCCCAAGAAAGAGTTTGGATACTTATCTTAAAGAGAGAGGGGTGCATGAATGGAGTTAATGGGCTTGGATAGTCCAAGACATTATTAATTAATTTAAATAGTTAAGTTAATTACCTAATATTTAAAATTGATAATTTAAATTTTGAATTTAAATATGAATTAACTATAGTAGTTAGTTTCATATCAAAAGGAGAAGATAAGAGCTAGATTTGAATTTGAATTCAACTAGAATCTTATCATGATCATGTCCTAGATTTTAGGAAGAATTTTGAGGGCTGATTATGGGCTTATACACGGCTGATATATGATTATCTTTTGGCAAAATTAAATCCCAAGTAATTGACTTGGTCTTTGGAAGATAAGATAGGAGGTTGTTGGAAATTTTGAAATGCAACAACTCTATCTTATCTTCACGTGTGGGATGCTTCATGATCAGATTTTTTGGTTAAAAATCTGACTCAAACTCTTCTATAAAGTGTGCTATTGTGATCATAGTTCTCTAATTTTTTGAGAAGAAAAACCCTAATCTACTTTCCTCTATTTTCACTTGCCCCTTTGTGTGAGTGTTGGCTGAAAATTCAGCCACCAATATCATCTATTGGTGACCCTCTTAGATAAGTAAAACCACTTTAAAGCATAACCTTCTTCCTCTCCATTGGTGTGCCTAGCTTGCCTTCTTTGGTGTTTGTTGGTAGCCTTCAAGAAGTGTTCTTGAGTCTTGACAAGAAGTGGTGTGGATAAACATTAGAGGGCTTGTATCTTCAAGCCTATCCTTGATCATCAAATTTCGAATATAAACAAGGTAACATCTATGTCCTAAAGAATGATTCTTGTGTGGTATGTGTGTTTCCGCTTTAAAAATTTTATTTTTCTCACATGCCTTCGGGCTTCAAGGCCCTTTTCTTTCAGGGAGGACCTATTAGTTTTGTAGCATTGAATTGAAGGTAGGTTATCTTGTCTTGTTCGTTAGAGAACCAATGATCTAGCCTATTTGCTGCTAGGTTAGAGGATTCAGCTTTTCTTTTTAAGGATCTTGGTCTTTTGGGTGCAGACATGGTTTCAAAGGAAGAGGAAGCTTAAGACCAGGTTTCTAACCCTAAGAGAGAGACACATAAATGCTTAAGGAGGAAGATGAGTAAGGTGTGAATTCTGCACAAGACATAGGTTGTATTTATAGAAGAATTTAGGATCCAAGTTTTGAATTTGAAAATGAAAAATAGTTACCACGCATTGATCACATAATTGAAGGCACAGAAGATTCAAAATTTGAATTTGGTGTCAGTTGGGCAGTTACAATTTCCAAGAAAATCTTTCAGATTTTGCAGTAACTCCATGAATAATCGATTATTTCGTTAAGTAATCGGTTATTTCTTTAGAAAAAACAATTTTACAATATGTTGTAATTGATTAATTCGTGACGTAATCGATTAATTCATAAGAATACAGTTGAGGAAGATGAAGAGTAATCGATTATCCTCAAATGTAGTCGATTATCTCAGTACAAGTGCAAGTTTCAATAAGTTTCTAGGCAATTTAATCAATTATTCTGTAAGGTAATCGATTACTCCAGTGGGAGTGATATTTTGTGAAACCTTTGGAAGCTTGTGTAATCAATTATTTTGCTTATGTAATCGATTACATAAGCTAAAATTTCATTCCCAATGGCTTTTTAAATGAATTTAATCGATTATTCCAAGACTTAATCGATTATCACAGTGGAATATGCAGATTGAACAGTTCTTATGCAGCACAACTTTGAATTTCAGAATGCACATGATGATCAAGCAAACATTCAAGTATTTCTCATGTTTTGGCACAAATCAAGCATACACTAGCAAATATTGGATTCATCAAGGATGCCTAGCATGTTTCTTAGAGTGTAATATCTATCTCTATCCAAGGGTTTGGTAAATATATCAGCCAATTGAAAATTAGTTTCAACAAATTCAATTTTGATGTTACCCTTTTGGATATGGTCTCTGATGAAGTGATGTCTGATTTAAATATGCTTTGTCCTGGAGTGCATGATGGGATTCTTGGAAATGTTGATGGCACTTGTATTATCACACAACAAAGGTATTTCTTTTAGTTCAACACCAAAGTCCTGAAGTTGTTGTTTCAACCAAAGGCTTTGTGCACAACAACTTCCAGCTGATATGTATTCTGCTTCAGCAGTGGATAATGCTACACAAGATTGCTTCTTGCAGTGCCAAGAGATTAATGAGCTTCCTAGCAAGTGACAAGTTCCACTTGTGCTCTTTCTATCCAACTTGCACCCTACAAAATCAGAATCAGAATATCCAAGTAAGCTGATAGGTGTACCTTTTGGATACCAAAGTCCAACTTTTGGTGTGGACTTGAGGTATTTGAGAATCCTCTTGACTCCTGTTAGATGAGATTCCTTGGGTTTGGCTTGATATCTAGCACATAAGCAAATACTTAGCATTATATCAGGTCTACTAGCAGTGAGGTACAGCAAGGAACCAATCATTCCCCTGTATTTGGATTCATCAACACTTTGCCTTTGTCATCTATGTCAAGATAAGTAGAAGTTGCCATGGGTGTTGCAGCTTCCTTGCAACTTTCCATTTCAAACTTTTTAATCATCTCTTGACAGTACTTTGATTGAATTAGGAAGGTTCCACTCTTTAGTTGCTTGACTTGTAATCCCAAGAAGAATGTGAGTTCTCCCATGATTGACATTTCAAATTCACCCTGCATAGTAGTTGAAAATTCTCTGCACATTGATGTGTTAGTTGAACCAAAAATTATGTCATCGACATAAATTTGAACTAATAGTATATCATTTCCTTTTCTCTTTATGAACAAGGTTTTATCAACTTGACCTCTTATGAAAGATTGTTCAACCAGAAATTTACTTAACCTTTCATACCAAGATCTAGGTGCTTGTTTCAAACCATACAATGTTTTTCTTAGTTTGTAAACATGATTTGGATGTTTATAATCAATAAATCCAGGAGGTTGTTCTACATAAACTTCCTCTTCAATGTATCCTTTTAAGAAAGCACTTTTGACATCCATTTGAAACAATTTGAAATTCATCAAACAAGCATATGCAAGCAATAACCTAATGGCTTCTAATCTGGCTACTGGAGCATAAGTTTCATCATAGTCAATGCCTTCATCTTGGTTGTATCCCTTAGCAACCAATCTAGCTTTGTTTCTTACTATGATTCCACTTTCATCCAGCTTATTTCTAAAAACCCATTTAGTGCCAATAGGTTTATGAGTTGATGTTCTAGGGACTAACTCCCAAACTTCATTTATTTTGAATTGATTCAACTCATCATGCATTGCCATTAACCAATGTTCATCTAATAATGCTTGATCAATACTATTTGGTTCAATTTGTGATACAAAAGCCATGTCACAACAGAGATTTTTTTAATGAAGATCTAGTAGAAACTCCCTTTGAAACTTCACCAATGATGTTATCAAGGGAAAGATCTCTTGTTGTTCTCCAATCTTTAGGCACATGTCTAGGTGTTGATTGTTCTGTTTCAGCCCTTTGTTCTTCCTTTTCTTCCATCAATGAGTCATTTAATTGAATGAAATCTTCCATAGGACCTGCATCAATATCACACTTCTTTTCCTCTTTAGAGGGATTAGATTCATCACAAATAACATGAACTGATTCTTCCATGCATAATGTTCTTTTATTGAAAACTCTATATGCTTTGCTTTGTAGTGAATATCCAAGAAAAATGGCTTCATCAGCTTTGGCATCAAATTTTCCAAGTTATTATTTACCATTATTTAACACAAAACACTTACAGCCAAAGGTTCTCAAATGGGAAATGTTTGCTTTTCTACCCTTGTATAGCTCATAAGGAGTTTTCTTTAAAATAGGCCTTATTAGCAATCTATTCAAGGTGTAGCAAACTGTACTTACTGCATCAGCCAAAAATGTTTAGGCAAATTAGTCTCATTAAGAAGAGTTCTAGCACCTTCTTCAAGGGATCTATTTTTCCTCTCCACAACACCATTTTGTTGAGGTGTTCTTGGAGCTGAAAAATTGTGGTTGATTCCATTTTCTTCACAGAATTTCTCAAAATGTTCATTTTGGAATTCTCCACCATGATCACTCCTTATTGAGATAATTTTGTTTCCTTTTTCATTTTAAATAAGTTTGGCTAGTTTTCTAAAAGCATTGAAAGCATCACTCTTGGATTTCAAAAATAAAGTCCATGTGAATCTAGAGTAATCATCAACAATGACAAGTCCATAATAATTGCCACCCAAACTCATAGTTCTAGAAGGACCAAACAAATCAATGTGTAGTAATTCAAGTGGTCTAGAGGTGGAAACAACATTTTTACTTTGAAAAGAGATTTTAGTTTGTTTCCCCTTTTGACATGAATCACAAAGTTTGTCCTTTTCAAACTTGAGTTTTGGTAAACCAATTACTAAGTCCTTTTTAATAAGTTTGTTCATATGGTGCATGTTGATGTGACTAGCTCTCCTATGCCACAACCAAGACTCATCTAACTTACTCATTAAACATGAAGTTTTGTGAAAGAGTGCATGGTCAATAGAAAGTACATAGATATTACCTTTCCTTTTTCCTATATGGATTACTTCACCATTTTGGCCATTACATATCATGCAACAATTCTCATTGAATGAAATTTTAAAACCTTTGTCACATAGTTGGCTTATGCTTAGAAGATTGTGCTTCAAACCATCCACATAAAGAACATTGCTAATCTTGGTATTGAAGCTATCTCCAATGTTGCCTTCACCAATGATCTTACCCTTGTTGTTATCTCCATAATGTTGGTTTCAAAGGAGTCACTTGAAGAATGGACAAAGAATCAAGCATAGTTTTGAACTTTCAACATGCCTTGAAGCCTTGAAGATTAATTTGTGATTAAATGTAAAAGGAAGAAGCATTTCTGGTGATCCAAGTGCATTGCATTCACATCATTCATTTAAGTCCTTTAATTAGAGTTATAGAATTCACAAGGCTTTGATAAATTGATTAAGTTTTTGAATTGAATCAAAGGTTTTTGGAAAAATACATTTTCTACTAGTTTAATCGATTACATAATAATATAATCGATTATTTTGTTCTTAGTTCTTTCTGGAAAACTCTTCAAGAACAATGTAATCGATTACATATCGGATTAATCGATTATTTTACCTACGTTTACATATAAACAGCCTTGATAAACATTTTAATCGATTACCAAAGGATAGTAATCGATTACATCATATGTCTCTAGCTAACTAATTTTGATACATTAATCGATAACCAAATATTGTAATCAATTACATAGTTCAACATGTTTTATGAAGCTTTCTATCTTAATCGATTACCAAAATCCGTAATCGATTATATAGTGTATCTCAAGTTTATCAAGCTTCTGTCTTAATCGATTACAAGACAGAATAATCGATTATTCTGTTCGTTGCCCATACCCAGATTTCTGTAGAACACATTAATCGATTACATGGTTGATTTAATCAATTACATAAGTGAAATAATCGATTATTAGGCGCGTTTAATCGATTACTGACAGTTACAAAAGTTTGTTATAAATAGAACCCTTGCTCAGCCTATTTTGTAACTTGACTAATTCGTATTCTGAGCTAGCATAAGCCTTCTAAATACTTTATTGGTGATTTTCTGGGTTCTATGAGTTCTTCCTTTCACTAATACACTTATGGGTTATTAAGTGATTCTTGAAGCAAGATTCTTTTAAAAGTTTAAGGAAGGAGATGTTCTGAGTTTTAATTTCATCTTTCAACCTGGTACATTCATTCATATGCATATTCACTTATTGGATCATCAGGTGATTTCGTTCCTTAACTTAGTGGTTGTAAGTCTGTTTTGAATTTGTATTTGATTTTCTATTGTAAATGGATTTCTTGCTTGTAATCTAGAGATAGGGTTTCTCTAGGGGTTGTGCTGAAAAGTGTTCTCAATGGGTTTGTCTCTAAGAATCTAATAGTATTTTGGATTACTGAACTTTATCTAGAGTTGATAAAGAGAGACTTTGTAATTACTTGTAAGAACAGAAAATTTGTAATAGTGGAACTTCACTCTCGAGTTGAGTGGAAGAAAACTGGATGTAGCTTCATAGTGTTTGAAGTGAACCAGTGTAAATTGTTGTGACACGGCAAGTGCACCGATCGTTCCAAGTAATAAAGTGATAAGAAAGTATTGTCTCCACGAGGATTGAGGCACTAATATCAATTGTAATTTATGATTCTTAATATTGGAGAAGGAATGAAATTGTTGAAAGAATTGGATTGTAGTTTGAATTTAATTCTTGTAAATAACAGAATATTAAAGACAATGTAATTTAAATGTTGATCAAGACTTAAGAATAATTATGGCAAAGTACAATCACTGCAGTTCACTCTATGTAATTGAATTGATGATTTAACTCTATTTAATGTAATTATTCAGACTTAGCTTTTCTAATATAGTTAAACCTTGATTCCTCGGTCATTTAACCCTTTAACCTAAGCTAAGAATCTTAATCCCTTAGTAATTCCCTTTAGATTAAGCATGAAGATAGCATAACAAGAATCTGCAGTCCTTTATCCCTATCCCTAGGTAATATCGCAATTGTCACTCTACTACATTCAGAAACTAAAACCCCAATATTCCTATTGTGAATTATAGCCCTAAGTAACCTAATATATTGATCAAATCTAATTAGATATAATAATAGAAGCATAAAGTAGAGTAAAACAATTATAAGAAACTTTATTAAACTCAATTCAAGAAACACAGAGTTCACATTGGCTTTTGGCTAAACCATAATTACAAAGGATTTAGCCAGACATAATGATGTCTGGCCTAATACAATGTGAAGAAAGGAGAAAAGGAAGAAGCTAAGGTATGCAGAGTCACAAACCCCTCAATCTTGCCTCCTTCTTGTTCTTCTTGCTTCTTCTTGGCCTTGAATCTTTTTCCTTTGATCTTGCCTTCTTTGCTCTATTTTTCAGTGTCTAATTGATACCTAATGTGTCCTACCTAGGTTCTATTTACACCTAGGTTATAAAACCCTAAAAACCCATCATTCTTATGTTATATTTAAGCTAATTCTGAAATCCCGTGGCGTCCACGCGACTGGCGCGAGTTCTGGCGCGACTAGTGCGAGCCTCCAGTACTTCTGGCGCGAGTTTGGCGCGACTGGCGCGAGACTCCAGTGTTGCTGGCGCGAATGGCGTGGCCCTAGCGCGGTTAGCGTGAAACCTCAGCTTCAGTTGACTCTTTCTTTTGGCTTCTTTTCTTGCTTTTCTTGACTCTAAACATCAAAATAGCATAGAATCACTGATAAACATAAAAGTAATGAATTTTACACTTATTCTAACATTTATTCACTATATTCTTCCTATTTTCCTAATAAAACTATCCTAAAAACTATATATTCTAACAGCATATCAAATAATTCCCAGATTTAGATATTGCTGTCCCTAGCAATAATATAAAATAAAACTGAATTGTAATGGAAATCATATTCAACAGTCAAGCATATCACCACATACACAACCTTAGAACTACTTTAGTAAATGTAATTGAATTCCATGTAAGAACAAAAAAAACATTTCAAGTCCATCAATATAGAATCATAACTTGGATACTTCTCACCAAGAGATGTAATTCCCTCATCACTCAAGTGTTTAAGGTAATTATAATCCCTCAATTCCTCCAAAGTTATAATACTACTATAAGCTTGACTATATTCTCAAATTCCTTAAAAGAAGAAACATGAATAAATGCAGAGTTAATCAAAAGGTATTTTTAAGGTTGTAACTTGGCTTGGCTTCAGGTGAGAATAATTTGAATAGTAGTTAATCATTGAGATTGGATTTTGTTAGGATTTTTCAAGTCTATTTAGCTAATCTATCACTCTTATTCTTTTGTATATCTTTATTTATCTATACTTTCCTTTGTCTTCTTTTCTTCTATCTTCTCTTTTCTCTTATTTTTCTTTTTCAATATATCAAAGAGAATTTGAAAAGATATTTAGATCCACCAGCTGATATTTTAGAATTGTTACTTCCCAACTGAACTTTTCACTAGAATTGATTTTTCCCATATCTGTTCTGTTGGCACTTTAACTTCAAACAAGAATTGTCTTCTTGGGTAACATCTTTCTTCTTTCCCTTTTCTATGGACATTCATCTTTCTATATTTTTTCATATCTAGCAGACATGATTCTAACTCTCCTTCCTCCAATCTCAATTAAGATGGTTAAGGATAAGTTTTAAGTTTCAAGTGCATGAATAGAAAAGGCTTAAGCTCAAAGAGGTTTAACAATGGAAAATTATTAAAGTAAGGTCATTTGGCTCTAGCTTAAAGAATAAACTGCCTTTATCATATCAACCCTGCAATTATTGTAGAGAAACAAGTCAAGTTCTAGAGTATTATTTACAATGGGTTCACTCTGAAAAGAAAATATACTGTATAGGCTCAATCCTCACAAACTATAGTATCAAGCTAAGTTCATTTGCTTTTCTATCAAGCATCTATTCTTCTCACAATGTACTTCAATCACAAAAACTAACATAATTCTAATCAAGTAATATGCAATTTTATACTCTACCTATCTCATACATAATTCCAAAACAATCGCATTGATTATACTTTATCACTATATTGGCAATTCAATAATCTGAAAATTATTCACAGCTCTAGCATTTTATTCATCTATTTCTAAAGAGAATTCCTAACTTATTATCAAACTAATTTCTAAACTTAATCTCTAACATCATCTCATCCAAATTTCTGATTAATTATATGTAATCTAAGAAGTTAAATTTTTCAATCATCTAACTCCTCTAAATTCTGTCAAATATCCATTATGATTTTTCAAAATAATGCAAAATGCATTCCCCATTCCCAGATTTTAAACATTACTATCCCCAACAATCACTTTGCTCTTCAAGGGAAAACACATATCTGCATAAAAAAATTATCTTTATGCATAACATGCATCCAACAGAATTATGCTGTTAAAACCCAAATTAAGCAATTTCAACAATGTCCAACTTAACAAGTACTAAAAAAAATAAACCAAATTGTGCCAAACAAACTGAAAATAAAGTACAGAAACATTAAACATAATGCAAATGAAAATAATGTCTTTTAAACTGCAATGTTACTCCTAATCCTCCATAGTCTCATCAGCAGCAGCTGATGGCTATGAAGGTTCAGGAAAAACTTGTGGTGCGGCTGAATCATGTGGCTAGTAAGGAGTGAACTCAATGGAGAAGTGTCTGAACAGGTCCTCCATCATCTTGTTTTGATGCTCCAACATTCTGTTTTGAGATCTCAAGTCAGACTGAATTTGCTGGTAACTTTGAGAATCCTCATAGATCAGTTCATGACGTGGCCCTCTAGTAGCAGTAGAAGAAGATGCTCGTGGTGGTGGCACTGCTCTAACTTCAGGTTGAGGAATGTCTGCACGAGGACTCCTCTCAGCAATCTCCTCAGGTGATAATTTGAGGCTCTAATCAACTATTCCTGCCACTGAGTCTCTACTGCAGCCAGATATGTCTTGTGTGTCATGATAGATGCAGTTTTGACATCCATAGGTTCCTCCTCAGGAATCTCTAAACCTGCTTTCATACAAAGATGAGAAATCAGGGAAGAATGAGCAAGGAGAGACTTACTGCTAC
>QARZ01040576.1:39859-66210 GCA_013407115.1 Glycine latifolia
TTTCTCTTCTTGATTAATTCTATACTCATCAAAGACCTTTTGCAACATATCATATTTGTCAACACTTGCAGAAGAAGAAGCACATACACAACCATTTGATTTGTAACTTGAAACAAGTTTTTCATTTTCTTCTTTCAAGTTGCAAATCTCAGCTTGTAGTTCAATAATCTTAGCAAGATGATCTTCAATATTCTTTCTAAGCTTATTGTTAGATTTTGAAAGCTTTTATGCCTCTTTATGCATTTCTTGAAAAGCACTAATAGTTTGATCAAGTTCAGAATTTACCTCATCCTCTTCACTTAAGAGATCATCATCATCTTCATTGACAATGGATGTAAGACACATGTTTGCTTCCTCAATTTCAGTGGAGGATTCTGAAGTTGTTGAGTCATTGTCTTCCCAAGCTATATATGCTCTTCTAGACTTCCCTTCCTTCTTTGCTTTGTTGTCCCCTTGTTGCGTCTCCAAGTAGATTGAGCATTCAGACTTGATGTGGCCAGGTTTCCCACATTCAAAGCATGTAAAGTTGTTATCAATCTTCTTGTTGCTGTTGTTGCTGTTGTTGTTGTTGTTGTTGTTGTTGTTCTTAGAGTTTCTTGAGAATCTTTTGCCCTTGTTTTTCTTTAAAAACTTGCTAAACTTTTTGACTATTAAGTTCAAGTTTTCCTCATCTTCCTCATCACTTGATTCTTCCTCTTTTTCCACTTTAGATGTTGCAGCTTTTAGAGCAATTCCTTTGCCTTTCTTTTAAAACAATAGGAATACCCACAATAACCAAGGGCTGAATTGGTTAAAACTTGGTCTTTTAAAATTTCTTTATCAAATCAGAGTAAGGATCTTAATCACTTTTGAAACCAAGAAAGCTTTTAATCAATCAAACCACTCAGCTCATGAAATCAATAGCTCAAAAAACAGAACTTGTGAGTAATGATAAAAATACCAAGAACAAATGAGCAAGATGACTAATCAAGATTAAGGAATAGAAAATCAACACAAGAATTTATACTGGTTCACTTCTCAAAGGAAGCTACATCGAGTTTCTTCTAATCAACACTAGATTAGAGCTCCACTATTATAAATTTCAGTTCTTACAAGCTTTATACAAAACCCTCTTTATCAACTCTAGATAAAGACAAGAAATCTAAAACCGTATTAGACTTCAAGAGAACAAGAACCAGAGAACACTACTCTGTTCTTTCCTAGAGAGCACTACCCTAGTCCAAGCTTCAAAGAACACTTTACAATAGCACCAAAAAAACAAAATTGCAAAACAAATTTACACCCAAAGAGAATGGAGAGAAACAACCTGATGATCCAATGAATATGAATGCATGTGAGTTACCAATCAGAGTTGAATGATCAAATGAATTTCAGAACATGCTCTCCTATTCTTCTTTGAAAACTCTTGCCCAAGAAATCATTCAATACCCATGAAGATTAAAGAGTGGGACAAGAAGTAGGTTAACCTAGAAAATCACTTTCTATCTTTGTGATGGCTTGAATATATTCAGAAAATTCAAAGTGTTCAGATTGAAAACCAAGCCAAGCCTCACTTCTATTTATAACAGACTTTTTTAATTAACTGTAATCGATTAAACACACCAAATAATCGATTAAAAAGCCTTGTGTAATTGATTAAATTGTCACTTAATCGATTAAAGTGTTCATAGCATTTCTGGGTTTGATCAACGAGCAAAATAATTGATTAAAGCAATGATACATGTATTCCTGAAAAGCCTTGTGTAACTGATTACAAGAAATGGTAATCGATTAAATCAGTGTAACAAGCTTTTCTAAGAATCTTATGTAATCGATTACAGGAAATGGTAATCGATTAAAGCAGTGAAGCATGATTTTCTTTTAACACTATGTAATCGATTACAAGAAATGGTAATCGATTAAATTGTTCTTCAAAGCTTTTCCAATTTTAAAAACGAAGCAGATAATTGATTAATTCACAGTGTAATCGATTAAACCAGTGATAATTGTATTTTTCCAAAAACATTGCCTATTGAGTTCTTTTTAAAAAATTGCTTTAATTCTTTGATGAAAACATTTAAGCATATAAATGATTAAGCGTATGCAATGCAAGGATCAACAAATTGGCCTCTTTATACACTTCATTACATTCTTCAAGGCATATGAAAAGCTCAAAACAATCTTCCATTGCCTAAGCTTCAAGCTTCAAGTTGCTCCCCCTATATCCAACAGGTAGTGTTAGTAGACCCACTACCTTTCCAACCCTGAGTGCAAGCAAGGAGGTTCGACCTGCTATAACTATAAGGAGAGGGGTCACTTCCAAAAGGATTGCCCACACCCTAAGAAAGAGCGGAATGGTGGAGGCCAGCAGAACCAATCCGGACAACCGAGGGCCACAGGAAGATTCTTCACTCTTAATGGTGTCAAATCCTCGAACTCCAAATATCTAATCCAAGGTAAATGTTTCATAAATAGGATTCCTTTACTAATGCTTTTTGATTTCGGTGCGACCTATTCTTTCATATGCCGGTTGTATGTAAAACAACTTAAACTTCCTGTGTCTTCTTTGAATAATGAGCTTATTGTTGAGACCCCGGCTAGTGGATCAATTTTGGCTACCGAGGTGTGTTTGAACTGCCTTCTGGAAATTTCTGAGAGAAAATTTCGGGTTGATCTGATTTGTCTGCCCCTTAGCCAGATTGACGCTATTTTGGGTATGGACTGGTTATCTTCCAACCAGGTCTTGTTGAACTATTTTGATAAAACGGTCGTGTTTGGCAACTCAGATGTGAGAGAGAAAGGGAGGTTTATCTCGGCCAACCAGATTATGTCTTTGTTGAAAGAAAACGCTCAAGTATACATGATCGTGTCAAACTTAGAAGTTGAGACCAAAGTTTCCCTAGGCGACCACTCTGTTGTCAGAGAGTTCTCTGGAGTGTTTCCTGAGGATGTATCCGGTTTACCACCTGAGAGAGAGGTAGAGTTTTCTATAGATTTGGTACTCGGTGCTAGACCCATATTAGTAGCTCCTTATAGGATGTCCCCTATAGAGCTGGCCGAGCTTAAGAAACAGTTGGAAGATTGTTGGATAAGAAGTTTGTTCGGCCTAGTGTATCTCCATGGGGAGAACCCGTGTTGTTAGTGAAGAAGAAGTATGGAACCGTGAGATTGTGTATAGACTACCACCAGCTGAATAAGGTGACGATTAAGAATAAGCAACCTTTGCCTAGGATAGATGATCGTATGGATCAGCTGGTAGGAGCTTGTGTGTTTAGTAAGATCAACCTTAGGTCGGGTTACTATCAAATCTGTGTTAGGTCTGAGGATATTCCAAAGACTGTCTTTAAGACCCGCTATGGTCATTACGGGTACTTGGTTATGTCCTTCGGTGTGACTAATGTCCCTGGTGTGTTTATGGACTATATGAATAGGATATTCCACCCTTATCTTGATAGCTTTGTGGTAGTTTTCATAGAAGATATCTTGGTATATTCTAAGACCAGAGTGTTGATTCTGAGGGGGAGATTGTTGATTAAGGGGAGCAGTAAGAAGATGAAGCTAAGGAAGAAGCTTGTGCCTTAGAAGAAAGTTTTGAGCTTTTCACATGCCAAGAAAATTATAATTTGATTAAGTGTGTGAGAGGCTAATCTTGTGATCCTTGCATTGCATGAATATGATCATTAACATGCATACATGTTTTCATTAAAGTATTAAAGCTATTCATGTTTTTAAAAGAAACTAATTAGTCATGGTTAAAGTTTTTGGAAAATAAAATCTTACTGCTTTAATCGATTACACAAGAATTTTAATCGATTAAATATATTCATACTACTTCTGAATAAGCCTTGAAGAACAGTTTAATCGATTACCAGTTTTTTGTAATTGATTACATAGTTATATGTGAAAACATGCATCACTGGAATAATCGATTACCATTTTCAGTAATAGATTACTAAGGCCAGGTTCATGTTACACAAAGGCGCGGGTTCGTGTTGCACAGGCCGAGTTCTTGTTTTGAGCTTTACTGGTTTAATCGATTACCAGTCTTATGTAATCGATTATTTATTCATATGTCAAAAATGCTAAGACTGCTTTAATCGATTAAGTATCAGTTTAATCGATTATCTTGTTCATGAAAACATTTCCAGGAAGCTCAAGAACATAGTAATCAATTATGTGATAATTTAATCAATTACATATGAGTAAATAATCGATTACGTTATCGTTTTAATCGATTATTGTCAATTAAATCAGTTTTATATAAAGCTTGGTGAGTTTGTTTTCTATAAATAGAGATTGAACGAATCATTTGATAACATGAGAGTTTTACCCAAAAGATACTAAGCTTTCTAAGTGTTTAAGATTCTGATTTGATTCTGAGTTTGAAACACATCTTGTGAGATCAAGATTTCTGAGTTTTTTTAAAAAATGTGTTAAAGAAAAGAAGGTTTATCAAGAGTTTAATTCTAAGCATTGAATTTCATACAACCTGATGGATTGGTAATCTCAATTCATTTCATTCATTCATACATGAAGGATCACAGGTTGTGCTTATCTTGAAACTCTTCTTTTTAGTTGTTCTAATATTTTTGCTGTGTTGTAATATATCAAAGTGATTCTTTCAAGCTTTCTAGAGTAGGGTTCTCTAGGGTTGAAGATCTGAGTAGGGTTCTCAGGATCTTTGTGATTTGTTTTCTAATGGTGTTTTAGAATTCAGATTCTTTATCTAGGGTTGATAAAGATAATCACTTGTAAATTGCTTGTAAAGGATATTTTGATATAGTGAAAACTCTAACCTGGTTGGTTGGAAGACACTGGATGTAGCCTCTATGTTAGTGAGGTGAGCTAGTATAAATTGCTGAGTCTTTTATGCTGATTCTGTGTTTCTTTCATTGCTTGTATTTGGGGAATCAAAATCTTATTAGAAAAAGAAAATATTTTTGTCATTGCATGCATAGAAATGGGGATCTTGATTGAAAGAAAAGTTCTGGTTTTACAAAAGGTGAAAGGGTGATGCTATCCAGATTTCAAATTCTATAAGTTGTTTTAGAAAAATTTTAAATATCATTTTGAACCAATTCACCCCCCTCTTGGTTTATTTGCAGTATATTCATTGTTTTTTACACAGAGAAGAGCACGAAGAGCAGTTGAGGATTGTGCTGCAGATCCTTCTAAGGTAGAGGCTATTCTTGAGTGGGAAAGCCCTAAGTCTGTGTTTGAGATCAGGAGTTTTCTGGGCTTAGCCGAGTATTACCGGAGATACATAGAAGGTTTCTCCAAGTTAGCCTTACCTTTGACCAAGCTGACTCGTAAGGGTCAAGTGTTTGTGTGGGATGCACAATGTGACCATAGTTTCCAAACCCTCAAGGAAAAGCTAACAACCGCGCCGGTGTTAGTCTTGCCTAACCTAAGTGAACCCTTTGAGGTGTTTTGTGATGCAGCAAAGATAAATTTAGGAGGAGTGTTGATGCAGTGTGGCCGGGTTATGGCCTATGCTTCTAGGCAACTAAAGACACATGAAAGGAATTATCCTACCCATGATTTGGAGTTAGCTGCTGTAGTGTTTGCTCTTAAGTTATGGAGGAATTACCTTTTTGGCTCTAAGTTTGAGGTGTTTAGTGATCACAAGAGCCTTAAGTATCGGTTCAGCTAGAAAGAGTTAAACATGCGTCAGAGGAGATGGTTAGAGTTCCTTAAGGATTATGATTTTGAGCTTAGCTACCATCCTGACAAAGCCAATGTAGTGGTCGATGCTTTGAGTAGGAAATCATTGCATATGTCTGCATTGATGGTCAAGGAGTTGGATCTTTTGGATCAGTTTAGAGACCTTAGTCTAATGTGCAAGCTTACCCCTATCAGTGTGAGGCTAGGAGCCCTACGGATTACCAGCGGGCTGCTAGAAGAGATCAGAGAAGGGCAGAGGTCTGATCCTTTTCTGAAGACTCAGCTAGAAGCCAAAGCATCACGGAATGTTAGTAGTTTTCATGTGGGATCAGATGGAGTCTTGAGACTTCAAGATAAAATCTGTGTTCCCAACATATCCGAGCTTAGGAAGGTGATCTTAGAGGAGGGGCATAGGAGTAGCCTAAATATCCACCCCGGTGCCACCAAGATGTATCAAGATCTTAAGGCTATGTTTTGGTGGCCGAACATGAAGAAGGAGGTTAGTGAGTTGGTGTATGCGTGTTTAGTCTGTCAGAAGGCTAAGGTAGAACACCAGAGACCATCGGGTAAGTTGCAACCCTTAGAGATACCACAGTGGAAGTAGGATAGTATGTCCATGGATTTTGTTGTGGGTTTGCCGAGGACCCGAGCAGGGTTAGATTCTATCTGAGTTATTGTTGACAGATTGACCAAGTCTCCCCACTTCATCCCCATCAATATCTGGTTTTCCTTAGAAAAGTTGACTTCCCTGTATATAAGTGAGATTATCAGGTTGCACGAGGTGCCATCTAGCATAATATCTAACCGGGATCCTAGATTTACTTCTAGATTTTGGGAGTTTGAACAAGGCTTTAGGATCCCGGCTTCGGCTAAGTTCAGCTTATCACCCTCAAACTGATGGTCAGAATGAACGGACCATTCAGTCTCTGGAAGACCTTTTGAGGGCATGTGCCCTAAAGCAGAAAGGTAGCTGGGATAGTTTCCTACCGTTGATAGAGTTTACCTACAACAATAGCTTTCACTCTACTATTGGCATGGCTCCCTACGAAGCCCTGTATGGTAGAAGGTGTAGGACACCCTTGTGTTGGTTGGAACCCGGCGAGAATGTTGTGCTAGGACCCGAGGTGGTACAACAAACGAACGAGAAGGTCAGGTTGATCTAGGATAGGATGAGGACGACCCAGAGTCGGCAAAAGAGCTATCATAACAAGAGAAGGAAAGACCTAGAGTTTGAGGTCAGTGATCATGTATTCTTGAGGGTCACTCCATGGATCGAGGTCGGCCGAGCATTGAAATCCCGAAAACTCACACCCCGATTTGTTGGTCCCTTCTAAATTCTAAAGAGATTCGGCCTTTTCGCCTACCAAATTGCTTTACCCCAGTCCCTCTCTAATCTTCATAATGTATTCCATGTGTCTCAACTTTGTAAGTACGTTCATGATCCTTCTCACGTGGTCGAGTTGGATGACATTCAAGTAAAGGAAAACTTGACGTATGAAACATTGCCTTTGAGGATTGAGGATTGGCGAACAAAGCATCTAAGAGGGAAAGAAATTCCTTTGGTCAAGGTAGTTTGGGGAGGTACATTGGGAGAAGATGCAACATGGGAGCTAGAGAGCCAGATGTGGGAAGCCTACCCGGCTTTGTTTGCATCAGGTAATTTCGGGGACGAAATTTCAAGAAGGGTGAGAGAGTTGTAACACCCTGAAATTTTGAGTTGCTAAGTGGATGTTTGATATGTGTTATGTTGCTTGATTATTTTGGTTTATTTTGGTAATTGTTGTTTGTTGTGTTTCTGTCTTGGTATGCATGTTTGGTGATTGATATGTTAAGTCAACTCTGTTGGTCTATGGTTGTTTTCCGTGCAAGCATAGTGGATATGTCCTGTCAGCGAGGTATATAGGCAATGGAGTGGTGTTGCAGAAGCTTATTTCTTCCTTTCTTCTCTTCCTCTTTGCGCTTTTCTCTCTTTTCTCTAAGCTTACCCATACCTAGAAACCTTTCTTCCTCAACCCTTCTGTGTCATCTTCAACCCCAAGGACCAGCGTAGTTGTCATAGAACCCCCTACGTCAAAAGGAACCTCGTGACTGGAGCAAAAGTCCCAGACGACCCTTCGTGAGGTTAGAGGAGAATGAAGCTCTAGCTTCAGAGGATAGTGTTTCAGCACCGCTCGACTTCAAGTAGAACTTCTGGTTAGGTAAGGAGAGTTTATCATGTTTAATAACAGCTTTAGATACCATAGTTGGGACCAGGGAGTCTGACTATGAAGATGACTGCATGTCCCTGTTGTGTGTTGTCTTCTTAGTGAAATTGTCTTTCAACGAATGGAATGTGGTGTGTTGATGTTTGATGATGTTCTTGTGTATTGATGTTTGATGGTGTTCTGGAACGAAGAGTCGATGGTGTTCTTGTGAGGGAGTTGATGTTGTGAGAACTCGCCGTGCAGGCGTGTGAGGTTGGAACTTTGGTGCTGAAAACTCCCAAGATACTTTTTAGCAGTGTTTGTGGAGGTGCCGGATATCGGGTTGGGTATACCGAGCTGAACTCTTTACGTAGCATGTATACGTACATGCAGGACATGACTCTTTGTAGTCCTTGTTGGCGGATGTCAATATCCCAAGTTCCTTACCCGGGGTTGTTCCCTTAGAGCTGTTAAGCTCACTCTTTTCTTTAGATATACCGGGTTCCTTACCCGGGGTCAATTATTCTCTCTTTAGAGCTGCTGAGCTCAAGTTCTTCTAAAAGAGCCATCGAGTTCTCTAACTTGGATGAGCTTGTGCTTTCTCGGGAAGAGAGCCATCGGGTTCCTTACCCGGATGGGCTCCTACCTTCTCGGGAAAAGAGCCATCGAGTTCCTTAACTCAGATGAGCTCGTGCCTTTTTGGGAGGAGAGCCATTGGGTTCTCTTACTCGGTTGAGCTCGTGTCCTTTTCTTTAGAACGTCCCAGGTTCGTTCCTTCTCTCAAGTTGTTGAACTTGCCTTCTTTCCTTTAGGGATACCGAGTTCCCTTCCCGTGCCTATTCTTTCATTAAATTGGTTAAGCTCGTTCCTTCCTTTGGAGTTGTCAGACTTGTGCTGTCTGCTTTTAATCGATTACAATCGATTGCATAGTCCTGAGTCTGTCTTTGGTGTTTTGTAAGTCCAAGGTCCCATCTTGTCTGACCTCGTTCGGGTTCTTACCTCATGATCATAGTGGTTACGTCTAAGTGCCAACCCGGACACCTAATGCTTCACACTGATTCTCTAGTCTATGTTGTGTACTACGGATGTGTGTATAATAGATCTTTATGTCAATGTTGGAACCTTGGAAGGTTGGTTCGTGAGATGATGATATATGCATTGATACCATGGGGGGTGCATGGCAATATCCTAGCCAGGACAGGTTTGTTCCCGGGCCGAGCCATGCATTGATGGTGCCCATGGTTATCTATTGCGGGTGGATATACATAGATACCCACGAGGGTGTATGGCATTATCCTAGCCTGGAAGAGTACATTACTAGTCGGGTCATACATTGATGGTGCTGTTAGAGTTTTTACGGCAAGTGTACCGTTCTATCGCTGTAAGTTTCAAATTTATAAAAGTTCGTATCCACAGGGATTTGAGTTTACGTCGGTTGATTTTAAATCGTTAATAGTTTAGTAGTTATATACAGATAAAAAGCGAAGATTCATTTGTTGTTTTTGTTGTGTAAAATAAAGATAACGGAAAACAAATAACGATTGCGGAAAATAAATAAACGGATACAAGTCAAGTAAGTGTAAGATTGGATTTCATCTTGCTTATCCCTTTTAATTGATTTTACCTATGCATGTTCTATTCTTATTGACACACACGTCTAAGTAACCCTAACTCGATTCCTCGCAATTACGGTCCTAGGGATATTTTACTAAATATCGATCCCTCGCATATTTAATTAAATATCCAAGCATTAAGATCATATTCACGTGTTTAATGCAATCGAAACATTAAGCTCTATTCCTAGCAACGTAACGTAACGAGTGATTAAATTCAATTCAAACCCTAAGATTACTTTCCAGTCTCACTTAGGATTTTAAGTTCATGATCCTAGTGATCAAGTAGAATCAAGCATTAAGCGTAGAATAAAATCACCAATAAGGAATAGAACAATGCATAAATAATTAAAAGAGCATAGGGATAAGAAGAGTACGTCCAATCCTTAGGGAAGTTTAAGCGAACATGGGCAGAACCTCCTCAAGAGAATCATCGACTAAGCTCGTCATCGACCCTCTCTTCGACAGAATTTTCTTACACAATTCACTCTTCCTCACTTTCCTAAGTTCTACACTCACTTAGGAACTTAAATAAGCAAGAAACAAGAACAAGCTGGTGCTTTGGAGAGAAAAGAAGTGAAGAATGATGCCTCTGCCTTCAATTTTCGTCCCTATTTATAGATTTTGGGGTCCTGGCTGCTTTGGTCGCCCAGGCGACCAATTTACTCACAAAACAGGCGCCTGGGCGAGCTAATGGCGGTTTCTGGGAACCCAGCTGGGCGAGTTAATACTTAGCCATGAAGGAATTGTTGGGCCTTTGGTGCTTCTTGGGCCTGGAATGCTGTTGGGACTTCATTCTTTGCTTAGTTCACTCCCAGCTCTTGGTTTTCGCAAGCTTGATTCTTCCGTAACTTTAAAACCTAGCAAAATTTAAAACCTTCAATTTGGACAAAATCTTTTCAAAATATAAAAGCATAACTTAACTTAATATAACCATCAATTAACTAGGTTTCTAGGGTTAACTTGTGAATAAATCAATTAAAATAATGGATAAGTGCCATATTTGAATCCTATTTTTACTAAAATGTGGCACTTATCAGGTGCCGTGGTGATATACTATGTATAGACATGTGAGATACCAGGATCAGGTAGTTAACCTTGCAAGGACCATGGTCAGTGCATCGATGATGCCCTCGTTTGGGGTGTCCCTTGTTTGGGCGGTGCGTATGTACATGGGGGGTGTATGGCATTATCCTAGCCAGGACCGATTTTTCCCAGGTCGAGCCATACATTGATGGTGCCCATGTGACATGCTACATTTTTGCACGACAAAAATAGGATGATTGGCTGTAGGGTACTAGAGTACTGGGGGGTCATGTTTGTTGGGTACTCCTTTTGACACCCGGATGCTGATCACTACCTGGGGGGAGCGACCTGTGCATGACAGAGTAACCCTGACAAGCTACTGCATCATCGAGACCACAGGAATGAGCTATTTCCGTGATGGTACCACATTGCACGTTGAGAGAATGGCAAAAGCATGCATCATTCTAGGCATCATAAGTTGACCTGTGGAATGCCTATGGATTGATTGTCCATGTTGACTGTGTGATGAAATGCCAGGATGATATGTGATATGGTGATATTTGAATTGTTCTCGTTAACTGATGTTATCTGTTGATTGCTATTTTATATGATGAACTCACCTTTGCTTGTTGTACTGTGTGATTTGGTACTTTTGATGATCGCGAACCGCGTTCGTGTGAGCAGACGGACAGCAGTAGGTGCTTTGGAAGATGACCATCTTTTTGGTTGGAGCCGCTGAGTGGCCGGGATGTCTATGGACTGGATCCCGGGCAGGAGTTATGTTTTGCTAGTTACACCCCTATTTTGATAGTCACACCCTGTGTTTTTCTAGTTACACCCCCGACATTTAATTTATTGTTTCCTTTGTAAAATACTAATGCTTTTTAGACATGGTCGGTTGTACCCACAACTAAACCACGTTTTGTATATTTATATGTACTTGAGATGTCTCATGTATCTTACGTGTTTACTTTATGATGATTATTATATGCTCGCGAAAAAAAAAAGTTCACTACGGTTTTCCCTAATCAAATTAAAGTAATTTTCAATTTAAACATGTTAATGGCGTGGTTAAGAGTTAGTGATACAGTATCGATGAGGCGGGTCATTACAATAAAGCCCGTGTCATAGTTGGGCTTAGGTTAGGCTAGCCTAGTTTGGCTCAAGCTATGTGCTTTTTTTAAGAGAGAAATTTAGGGGATTAAAGAAAATTGCCAATTTATTGTTTGAGGTTTTCATTTGTGTGATAAGTTTTGATATTTGATTTTGCCAATGATCACATATCACTATTGTAGATCATACTTTTGTTATCGATTAAATTGACTTTTTCACATAAGTTATCAAGACATTATAGATTCTCGCAATGCTAAAAGTAGTGACATTTTGTAAAATGAGCCTTTTGAAATTTTAATTAACTTGATATAGTATGATTTTCACACACTCATTCATATATATATATATATATATATATATATATATATATATATATCCATTTGATAACATACACTTACTATAACTTTCATAAATCATATGCATAAACCATTAAATATATATATACTATTACTATAACGTTTATAAAATGATGAATGGTATTACTTTTTTTATGTGAGGAATTTACCAACTTTGTTGCTAAATAAACTATGCCAGTAAACATGACTAGCCATTTTTAAAATTGTTTCGCGCCTAACCCTTAATCCCAACCAAATTAGTTATCTTCAAATGTATTTATTTAGTGAGAAAGATAATAATTATCCCAAACCCTAACCTTGGATATAAACTAATAAGCAATTTATCAAAGCCTACAAAGACAATAAAAGAGTAAGTGTAACGACCTCGTATGCATCCGGTTCATTAACATTATATTATGGTCATAAGCGCAACAACTTAACATAACTAAGTATATGCGGAAGCATAAAGATAATAAGACTTCATTTTACGTCATACAACACACTAAAACATTATGTATGGAATTTTGATATACATTCTGGTACCTGGGTTCTGTTCCAAAAGGAACATCATACAAAGCAACCCATACCGGGCTACAAAATATACAACAAAATTGAGCCAACAGGCTCTAAAAAAGAAATGCCTTCCAAAATCCGCTTCCTTGAACCTGGCCTCAGCCTCTTGTCCGGGATCCTCAATTAGTAGCCAAACCGGCCTTAGCCAACTCGGCCTCTCAATTGAGATCCGCTAAACAACCCCTACTCGGGTCTCTTACCTCAGACCTCGTCCTTCGTTCTTTGGCTATCACCTGCAATAAAATATAATTCCCAACCGGGGTGATATACAATCTCAGTAAACTCAGGGTTCTTGGAGACTCACCTCCCCCTGGTTCACTTCCACAGTACATAACATTTATATTGGCATTACAAATAACATGCCAACCGGCCTTTTAATAAAACAACCGTACAGCCATCCCGACCTATGATAAACATCACATGTACATAATCACACCAGCGTGTCATTCCACCAAGAATATGCAATTTAGCCAACCAGTGCAGATATCATACACAATTGCATATAAGATATACAAGTTAGGCAGCCAGTACACATATTGTGCACTCTTGTATATCTTCCAGTGTACTCCACGTACACATCACGTATCCCGGCCTGAGGTCCCAGACCACAGACTCAACGTGATAAATCCACCAATGTGCCCTTCCAGCACAAACATGCACAAATGTATATCCAGATATACAAATTATCCAACCAGTGCACTCCGCGTATACAAATGTATATCCAATTATACAAATTAGACAGCCAGTGCACATCTCTATTACATGTATGTTTCCAATCAAAAAGTAATAACACACAATGTAAATACATGCACCATGATATCCAACAACCATCACTCCCTAGGAATATGGTGGAACACAATCAAGGGAACAACTCCCAAGAACAGAGAGCTTACCTCCTTTGATTCCAGCACCAGCTACCTTAGACTCATGTTTTCGGCCACCGATATCTTCTTTATCAAGCCCTACATCAGGCAAGAAAGATATCAAGAATGGTTCTCAACCGTTTCATGAAAAGAACCCAGTTCTTTTCCATATCTCAATCCTATACAACCAACCAATGACTTGTAAACCCCACAAAGATCGATCCGGGCATAACAAAATACCCAAAACCCAGAAAAGTTATCTTTCAAGGTTGAACCTTCATCACAACAACCGTCTAAGTATATTCTTCCAAAGAACCATCACCCAAAACCAAACCTAACTCATATGGGTCATTTTTCCTCTTAAAACCAAACTAAAAAATAAACGGTAAACTCACGTGTCTTACCTTAAAAACTGCAAGGAAAGTTAGATAACAGCTTCTCCAAGCTTTGGATATCCTTAACATGCCTTCTAACTCTTAAAGATTGAAACTTTGCACTTTCTTTGAAGAAATGATCTCCTCGCCTGATGGTTTTCACAACTAACAAAGGGTGGAAACTAGTTTATAAGGTGATTCTCTTCAATCCTCACGTTGGTTGTAAGGTGTTTAGGTCAAGGAATGAGTAACTATGAAGCTTTTCTTACTTTTAACAAGGGAGGAAAATGGAATAAGAGAGAGAAAGTGTTTTAGCAAAGACGATGGAAATAAGGTTACTACTGAAATATCTCACTCGTGCATATCTTATATATCCTGTAAGTTAACACGTGTCCTAAAAATAATATGAGAGCCTTCCCGCGTCAAAACAACCAGCAGGGAGTCAACATGTGTAACAAGGCTAAGTCCAGATTAAACAACAAATACTGTCTGTTTTAATCGCTTACAATTACTTATGTAATCTATTGCATAAGAACCCGTCCTTGGTACTATAGTACGTCTAATGTTCCCTCCTCCTCCGACCTAATCCAACCTAATCCGAGTTCCTACCTTGGTACTTCACAAGTCCAAGGTTCCTCCCAACCTCATCCGGGTTCCTAACCCAGTAACTTTATCAAAAGGGGTTCTGAGCTCTTCCGGTACCTCTTACAAGTCAACTAAATTTGAGCTCCTCCAAGATCACTACCCGGTTGTTCATCTAAACTCATCCGAGATCATAACTCGGACCTCGAATAAAAGAAGAACACGAGCTCACCCGAGATAGCTACCCGATCGCTCTTCCCTTCCTTGTCCAAGTTCCTTTCTATACAGCACAATCCCAGATTTGAAAAGGTGCTATCTACACCCCCTTCATATCCGAGTTCCAAAACACCCCCCTTTTTTTTGTGACAACTTGGTTATACGAACCCAAATTTAACACAGGGCCATTATAGTAAGAGTTAGAAGAGAATGCATAAATGATTTTTATATTGGTTTGGTCAACTTGATCTACATCCAATACTCAAGCCATAACTTGGAAATTTTCATTAAGAAAAACAATTACAAAAAGTGAGCTAATCATGTCACCACTTGTGACAACTCATCAAATTGACACTCCTCCCCAAATCCTAAACTTAGTCACCAAGTTAGCAAATTATAAAAGCTATATAATTATGTCACCACTTATGCAACCCTTAAAATGGACATTTCTCTCTAAACTTAGACCTACCCTAGGGATCACACACCTTAGTGAATCTGATCAAGAAATGGTGAACTAATTATGCGACCACCTATGACAACTCATCAAATGGACATTGTCCTTCCCACCAAATATAAACTCCACCTAAGTTAGTGAATTGCAAAGCAATGAGAAAATTATGTCACATTAATGCAAAAAATACCTTTAGAATGGTTATACAAAAACCATTTGAAAAAAATAAGATGCAATTATGTAATTAAAATAAGACTTTTTAGGATGATTGTCAAAGAACTGATATAAAATAAACTTTTTAAGTTGGTTGTAAGTTAAATTGATCTAAAATCTTTACCTTTTAAAACATTTCGACTTATAATTGATCTAAAAAGATGTTTTTAGATCAATTCAAGATGCAACCGTTCTAAAAAGTATTTCTCTCACCCATAACCCAAAACATATACAGTGCCATTTTTCTGATTAAAAACAATGTGCTACAAACACATTCAATGGTGAGACCCACTTCGTGGACTTCCACCATCATAGATTGAAAACAGTATGAACAACACACAAGAACCAAGAGGGGGGGCGAATTGGTTGATCTTGGTCAATTAAAAATTCTTAAACAATCAGAGTTAAAAAGATCATATCAGTCCAAGAAAGCTTTCAACCAATCAAATACCAACCTTAAAGAATGCAATCAAAAACTTTTTCTATTGATTGTGAAATGCTGCACCAACGAATGACAAGTTATAACCATAAGCAAAGATAAAGATGAAGCAGTAAATACAAAGATTTATACTGGTTCGCTTCTCAACCTAGAAAAACTACATCCAGTTCTTTTAACCAATATGTTAGAGTTCCACTAATAACAATATGTTTCTTACAAGCCCTTATAGCCACTCTTAATCACACCTAGATCAAGAACAAGATATCTAACTCACATAGATTCTCTGTGATCAAGACATAGAGAAAACCTATCTCTACTATTACCTCTAGAAAAGCCTTAAGAAAAGCTATTGTTATAGTTACACAAAAAGAAATTCAAAAAGAATTTACAAAAAAGTTGTATGGAAAGAAACCACCTGATGATCCACTACTGATGTATGCAAAATATGACCACACTTGAATCAATAGTGAAAGAATACTACTTCAGAACTTTCCTTCCAAAATCTTTTTTTGAAACTTTGCCCAAAAAGAAATCCTCTTTAGAAATCTTGAAGCTTGAGGATTTGTGGGACTAACTCAGAATAGAACTTTGAATCTTTTCTTTCTTCAAAATGCTTATGCAAATACTTTGATAATTCATTGTGTCTTTTCAAAACACCCAACAACTATTTATAGAAAACTGTTTGTAACTGTCAGTAATCGATTAATTCACTGATTTAATTGATTAAATTCACTTATTTAATCAATTAATTACTCATATAATCGATTAAAGTGTTCTTGAACTTTCTGGAAAAGATTTATGAGCAATGTAATCGATTATTTTGCAATGTAATTGATTATCATAGGAAGTCTTTGTTTCAAAATGCGCCAAATAATTGATTACCACCATATCATAATCGATTATCATAAGAAGACTATTGTGTGATTTTGTCTAGTGTAATCGATTACCATACTCTTGTAATCGATTAAAGTATTCTTTAAAACTTAAGTAATAGATTACCATTTGCTGGTAATCGATTAAACCAGTGAGAAATTGTTTTTCCAAAACTTCAACATGGAATACTTGGTTTTTTATTCAATCATGAAAACTTTATGTTTCAGAAACGCTTTTTCACAAAACTTATGCTTTTATGAAAACATGAATGAGCCTTATGCAATGAATCATAGGAAGTCTCATCTTAGACATACACACAAATTACAACTACCAATCAATTGAATTGGCATGTAAAAAGCCTAAATACTTTACTATCTAAGAGACTCAGCTTCTTGATCCTCTTGAGCTCCCCCTGACTCTAACACAGATGTCATACCCTCCTTCCCAGCCTAATCATCATTTCAGCACCAGATCTGCAACAATGCTCTACCCTACATCACTCATTCATCTCTCTTTCATCACAAAGACATTAGATCTAGCAACGGTGACACCAAATCTATAACAGCAAAATGCAAGTACACTCTTAATCATGGTGGAACAAGGTCTGCAACCTCAACACCAGATCTGCAATGACTTCATCATTGTCACTACACTATGTTGAAATCCTTGTCACTGACGTTCTTTGAAAGTCTCACCATCGTGGCTAAGTGAGTTGTTGGTGAACCAAATCGTCGGCGATAAGGTTATCCAACGCCCTATCTCTACTATGAAGGAGCCTGGAAATGAGGTCTCTATCGATGAGGTTTAACTCTCTCTCTCTCTCTCTCTTTCTCGTTCCACGAAAGGCACAATCTCTCTCTCATTCATTTTTCTTTCATTGCAAGATTTCTCTCTTGTTCCTATTTTTCCTTAGTCAAAGTACATGCTCTTTCTCGATGGTTCATCCAGATTAGTTTCTCTTTCCCTCTAATTTATGTAATCTAGAATTTTGTTCTTGATTTTATTTATTTGTGTTTCCATTTTTTGATTTCATCAACTTGCATTTCATCTCTACAATGTAGGGTGTTTGTTGCATTTCTATCAAATTATATTGGATTTTCATGTGTTTGTTTGATTTCATTGTTGATTATGGGTGAAATATGAGTATTTGGATTGGAATCTTCTCGTTGAAACTAATCAATGCTGAGTCTTGTTGCTTATTTGTTATGATTTTTTCTTTCTTTTCATAACTTATATCTAAACCAATTAATGGTATAGGAAGCATAATGTGTATGCCTATTGTGGAGTGCAAGAGTGAAAACATAGATGGTTAATTGTATAATGACATGTCTTATTAATGCTTTTAGCATCTTGAAACATTCAATATTGTTCTCACTTCAATATAAAGGGTCCCTTTTTATTTACTTTCCATTTTACATTTATTATGTAATCAGGTGGCCTGCCTATATATGTTTCCTTATTATTTTTGCAATAATATAGCCAAAGTATTTCCTCCTCTCCTATAATTATTCCCTAGCAATCCCTAAAATCACATGGTATTATAGCTCCAACTCTAATCCTATGGTAGCTTGCCATTTAAAAAACCATTTTAACAAAATGAAATTCCTCCACTATGTCTTCCATGAATTCTAGAGGTATTGAAACTACATCATCTGTAGTTGCATTCAATTCTCTTTCCATAGGTACCAATTTAAAATTTTTAATCCAAAAGTTGAATGGTAAAATCTATATTGAATGAGCTCAGCCCGTGAAACTAGCCCTTAAGAACAAGGTAAAGTTGGGCTACCTAACAAGATACATCCCTCAACCAGGAAAAACTGACCCTTCTATTCCAAAATGGAAGTTGAAAAAATTGCTAATCATCACATAACTAATCAACTCAATGGACTCTTCTGTTGGTTAGCCATACTTGTTCCTCTCAACCGTGAAAGATGTGTGGGAGGGTTGTCCATGATTGCTATTATGATTTGGAGAACTCTTCTAGATTTATGAACTCAAGACACTTTGTGGTAGTCCAAACAAGTAGACAATGATGTCACAACTTTTTACAATCTCATGGTTACTCTTTGGCAAGAGTTGGACTAGTGTTATAAGGATGATTGGGAAAATCCCAATGATACAACTGGATTCAAGAAAAGAGAAAAGAATGATAGAGCTTACATGTTTTTAGAAGGTCTAAACCAAGAATTAGATAAAGTTCGTGGCAAAATTCTTGCCAGAAAACCACTACTATCAATGTGGGAAGTGTTTTCTAAAGTTTGGAGGGAGGAATCCAGAAGAAAGATAATGTTGCAAAATGTAACGACCCACATTGTCGCTACTATATCATTAACTCTTACAGTACAAAATTTAATTTTTAATTAAAACTTCATTAATTTGATTATGAAAATGATGGTAAATTTTTTGCGATAATGCAATTATCATACACGTATTACAATTACATAATTAAACACATATGTACATATATATTAAATCAGTACATGTCATCCACATGTTAGAACTTCCTTTAGTTTTACATGTATATACACCTGAAATTACATATCAAACAAAAAGCCAAAGACTAACTAAGAAAGAGTTGATTAACAAAACATAACTCTTTCTCCAAAAAGAAATCCAACATCATCACGTCGGCTTGGATGCATGATATCTTTCACGTATCTCAGTTAAGGAAATACGTACCCGACCCTTCACATGTGGTGGAACCTGATTCTGTTCAGATCAAAGAAAACCTGACTTGTCCTACCCAACCATCCCAAATTCTTGATAGGATGGAGAAGAATATTCAAAGTAAGAATATTCCTATAGTTAAGGTATTATGGGAAGGGAGGACCCCGAAGGAAGCAACATGGGAGCGGGAACAATAACTTATGCAGTTATACCCTGAGTTATTTGGCAAGTATGGGTGGTAATTTTGGGGTCAAAATTCCTATAAGGGGGTGAATATAATGACCCTGTGATAATCCGAGTTGTCACATAAGGGGGTGCATGTTGGAACTCGGATAAGAAGGGGGTGTAGATAGCATATCTTCAAGACCAGGTTCATGTGACTGGGTTGTCACCTAAGGGAGTGTATATTGGAACCCGGATATGAAGGGGATGTAGATAGCATCTTTTCAAATTCGGGGATCATGATGTATGTTAGTACTGATAGGAAGACTGGGTTATCACCACGTAAGTGGTACATATACATAACACTTTGGGGAAAAGCGCTTATGTATGGAAAGGAACTCAAACAAAGAAGGGAAGAGTGACCTGGTACTGATATCGGCTGAGCTCGTATATTCCTTTTCCTGGAGAGATCAGGTTATGATCTCGATAGAGCTCGGTAGTGTTGGTTTCAAAGAGGTCACTTGAAGAATGGACAAGAGATCAAGCTTGGTTTTGAACTTTCAACATGCCTTGAAGACTTGAAGATTAATTTGTGATTAATTGTAAAAGGAAGAAGCATTTCTGGTGATCCAAGTGCATTGCATTCATATCATTCATTTAGATATTTAGTTAGAGTTATAGAATTCACAAGGCTTTGATAATTTGATTAAGAGTTTGATTTGAAACAAAGGTTTTTGGAAAAATACAAGTTTCTACTATTTTAATCGATTACCTAAGCATATAATCGATTACTTTGTTCTTAGCTCTTTCTGGAAAACTTATCAAGAACAATGTAATCGATTACGTATCGGATTAATCAATTATTTTACCTTAAGACTACATATAAACTGCCTTGATAAACATTTTAATCGATTACCAATAAACTGTAATTGATTACAAAGTCCTGATAGAAAACCATAACTCACTGCCTTAATCGATTACCAATACTTGTAATCGATTACATTATAAACTTCTGCTTAACTATTTGTTATACATTAATCGATTACCAAAATTCGTAATCGATTACATAGTTCATTTGGCTGTTCCTAGTTTCATGAAGCTGTCTGTCTTAATCGATTATAAAATACGGTAATCGATTACACAGTGCATTTTATGTTACACTTTGAACTTCAAGTTTTTTTAGAGCTCACTGTGTTAATCGATTACAAGATGGAATAATCGATTAATCGGTTCGTTGCCCATACCTAGATGTCTGTAGAACACATTAATCGATTACATGGTTTATTTAATCGATTAAATATGATAAATAATCGATTATTGGGCACGTTTAATCGATTACTGACAGTTGCAAATATTTGTTATAAATAGAACCCTTGTTGTGCTTGATTTGTAACTTGATAATCTCGTATTCTGAGCACACACAAAGCTAACTAAACACTTTCTTGGTGGTTTCTGGTTCGTGGGTTTCTTGCTTTCATTAAAACACCTATGGGTTATTGAATGATTCTTGAAGCAAGAAGTTTCTTTTCAAAGCTTAAGGAATGAGTTTTTCTGAGTTTAGTTTTTATATTTCAACCTGATTCATTCATTCATATGCATCATCATTCACTGGATCATCAGTGATTTCTTTCCTTGGCTTTGTGTTTGTAACTCAGTTTTAATTTGTATTTGACTTTCTATTGTAATTGGTTTTCTTGCATGTAATCTAGAGATAGGGTTTCTCTAAGGGTGTGCTGAGTGGATTCTCAGTGGTTGGTCTCTAAGAACCTAATAGTGTTTTAGGTTTCTGAACTTTATCTAGGGTTGATAAAGGGAGACTTTGTAATTACTTGTAAGACTGAAAATTGCAATAGTGGAACTCCATTCTAGTGTTGAGTGGAAGAAAACTGGATGTAGCTTCATAGTGTTTGAAGTGAACCAGTATAAATCTCTTGTGTCTTGTATCTTAAATTCGTTCTTGCTTATTTCCTATATATATTGACTGTCTTGTTTTGCTTATCAATTTAATCTTGAGCCATTGTATACCTTGGGCTGAACATTTGATTGAATAAGGATTCTTGGTTTTAAAAGTGAAAAAGATCCTAAGGGAAACTCTGATTTTGTTAAAAGAATTTTTTTTTTAATTTACCAAGCCTAACCAATTCACCCCCTCTCTTGGTTAAGTGTGAAGTGTTCCTATATTTTACAATTGGCATCAAGAGCTGGTTTTTGTAAGTTACTCAAGATCACTTTTCAAAAATGAATACTTCACAAATAACCTTTAAAGAAGGTGCTTCTTTAAATAGACCTCCTTTGTTTGAAGGGGGGAATTTCAGTTTTTGGAAAAATAGAATGAAGATCTTTATTCAATCTAATGATCCAGGAGCATGGAATGCAATTGAAAAGAGGCCTAGGGTACCCATCAAAGTTGTTGATAATAACATGATTCCCAAAGATTGGGATGAGATGAATGATGAAGAAAAGAGGATTGCTCAATATGATTTTAAAGCAAAGAATATGATAACTTCTGCTCTTTCTTCTGATGAATTTTTCAGGACAGTTAGATGTACAAGTGCCAAGGAGATGTGGGAGATGCTTGAGATCACCCATGAAGGAACTGAAGAAGTGAGGAGATCAAGAAAGCACTCCTTGATACATGAATATGAAATGTTCAAAATGAACCAAAATGAAAGCATCTATCAACTCCAAACAAGATTCACACACATAGTGAATCATCTTTTGGGACTTGGAAAGACCTTTGATGTTGAGGAGTTGAACATCAAAATCTTGAAATGTCTCACCAGAGCATGGCAACCAAAAGTGACAGCTATCAAGGAATCCAAAGATCTTTCACAAATGACCATGGCTGCTCTCTTTGGTAAGTTACTTGAGTATGAATTAGAATTATCTCAACTAACCTTTGGTGAAGATGCAGATAGAAAAGGCAAAGGAATTGCACTAAAGGCTGTAGCACCTAAGGTGGAAAAAGAAGAAAACTCAAGTGATGAGGAAGATGAAGAAAGCATGAACTTAATTGTGAAAAAGTTCAGCAAGTTTCTAAAGAAGAATAAGGGCAAAAGATTCATAAGAAACAACAGAAGCAATATCAACAACAACACTAGCAATATCAAGAAGATTGACAACAACTTCACATGTTTTGAATGTGGCAAACCTGGTCACATAAAATCAGAATGTTCAATCTACTTGAAGAAGCAACAAGACAGCAAAGGCAAAAGAGAAGCAAAGCCAAGAAGAGCCTATATTGCTTGGGAAGACAATGCTTCTACAACTTCTGAATCCTCCACTGAATCAGAGGAAGCCAACATGTGTCTTACCTCAATTGTTAATGAAGAGAATGATGATCTCTTAGGAGAAGAAGATGAGGTAACCTCTGAACTTGATCAAGCTATTTTTGCTTTCCAAGAGATGTATAAAGAGGCCGAAAAGCTTGCTAAATCCAACAAAAAGCTCAAGAAAAATATTGAGAATCATCTTGCAAAAATAATGGAATTACAAACTGAAGTTTGTAACTTGAAGGAAGAAAATGAGAAGTTTACCTTAAGCTACAAATCAAGTGGTTGTATTTGTGCCTCTTCCTCTATAACTATTGACAAATATGAAATGCTGGAAAAAGTTTTTGATGAATATAGATTTAATCAAGAAGAAAAATATATGCAGATTGTTTCAAAGAACAATGAGTTAATTGAGATCTTGGAAAAACTCAACAAAGGAAAATGTGATTTGGATGAAATGTTGAGTGCTCAAAAACAGTTTGGTGACACTTCTGGATTGGGGTACAAAAAGAGTTTTAAAAATGTTCAAAAGACAACATTTGTACTCCCAAAACAGTAGAAAAAGAAGAAACCAAGATTCAATCAAAACAAGTTCATTAGAAACTCATATAAAGTTGTTGTTTGTCATTATTGTATGGAGAGAGGGCATACATCTTACCAATGTTTTGCAAGAAGATTCTATGTACCAAATGGTGAGTGTATTAGGGTGGAAAAGAAAAAGCATGCAACTAACCCCTATGGACCCAACCTTAAATGGGTACCTTCTACTATGAAGTGATTTGTTCTTTTTGTAGGTGTGTCTTAGAGCAAGCTCTTCTTTATGGTATCTTGATAGTGGCTGCTCAAGACATATGACCGGTGATAAGTCCTCACTCAAAAGTCTTATACTTAAGGATGGGGGCTATGTTACTTATGGAGATAACAACAAAGGAAAGATCATAGGAGAAGGAAACATTGGTGAAAGCTTGAACACAAAAATAAGCAATGTATTCTATTTTGAAGGCTTGAAGCATAACCTACTAAGCATAAGTCAACTATGTGATAAAGGTTTTAAGATTTCTTTCAATCAAGATTGCTGCATGATATGTGATGGTAAAAGTGGAGAAGTAATCCACATTGGTAAAAGAAAAGGTAACATTTATTTGCTTTCTATTGACCATGCATTATTTCACAAAACTTCATGCTTAATGAGTAAGTTAGATGAAACTTGGCTGTGGCATAGGAGAGCTAGTCATATTAACATGCACCATATGAATAAACTCATTAAAAAGGACTTAGTAATTGGTCTTCCAAAACTCAAATTTGAAAAGGACAAATTATGTGATGCATGTCAAAAGGGGAAACAAACCAAAATCTCTTTTCAAAGTAAAAACATTGTTTCCACCTCAAGACCACTTGAATTGCTGCATATTGATTTGTTTGGTCCTTGTAGAACCATGAGTTTAGGTGGTAATTACTATGGACTTGTTATTGTTGATGACTACTCTAGATTTCCTTGGACTTTGTTTTTGAAATCCAAGAGTGATGCTTTTCATTCCTTTAGAAAGTTAGCAAACTAGTTCAAAATGAGAAAGGTTATAAAATTATCTCAATTAGAAGTGATCATGGTGGAGAATTCCAAAATGAGCATTTTGAAAAATTCTATGAAGAAAATGGAATTAACCACAATTTTTCAGCTCCAAGAACACCTCAACAAAATGGTGTTGTGGAGAGGAAAAATAGATCACTTGAAGAAGGTGCAAGAACACTTCTAAATGAGACAAATTTACCAAAGTATTTTTGGGCAGATGCAATAAGTACTGTTTGTTATACTTTAAATAGATTACTCATAAGACCCATCTTGAAGAAAACACCTTATGAGTTGTATAAAGGAAGGAAGCCCAACATTTCTCATTTAAGAACCTTTGGCTGCAAATGTTTTGTTTTGAATAATGGAAAAGAATCACTAGGAAAGTTTGATGCAAAGGCTAATGAAGCCATATTTCTTGGATATTCATTACAAAGTAAGGCATATAGAGTTTTCAACATGAGAACCATGTGCATGGAAGAATCTGTTCATGTAATTTGTGATGAATCTAACCATTCAAAAGGAGAAAAAGATTGTGATGTAGATGCAGGTCAAATGGAAGAAAATGTCCAGCTAGAAAAATTATCTATCAATGAAAAGGGTGAATCTAGTGATGAAGCAATTCCATCAACTTCCAATTAAGAGCCAAAAGAGTGGAGAACTACACAAGACCTCTCTCACTAGACAACATCATTGGAGAAGTGTCAAAGGGAGTTTCTACTAGATCTTCTCTTAGAAATTTATGTTGTGATATGGCTTTTGTTTCTCAAATTGAACCTAAAGATATTAATCATGCCTTACAAGATGAACATTGGATGCATACCATGCATGAAGAACTAAACCAATTTAAAAGAAATGAAGTTTGGAAACTTGTTCCTAAACCATCATCAATTAAGCCTATTGGTACAAAGTGGGTTTTTAGAAATGAACTTGATGAAAGTGGAATCATAGTAAGAAACAAGGCTAGATTGGTTGCCAAAGGTTACAACCAAGAGGAAGGCATTGACTATGAGGAAACTTTTGCTCCAGTTGCAAGATTGGAAGCAATTAGGCTATTACTTGCATATGCATGCTTAATGGATTTCAAACTTTATCAAATGGATGTCAAAAGTGTTTTTTTAAATGGTTACATAGAGGAGGACATATATGTTGAACAACCTCCAGGTTTTTCTGATTTTAAACATCTTACTTATGTCTTTAAACTTAAAAAGGCCCTCTATGGTTTGAAACAAGCTCCAAGATCATGGTATGAAAGATTAAGTAAGTTTTTACTTGATCATTCTTTTGTAAGGGGTAGTGTTGATAAAACCTTGTTCATCAAGAGGCATGACAATAATATTCTATTGGTTCAAATATATGTTGATGACATTATCTTTGATTCAACTAACCAAATGCTTTGTAAATAATTCTCTACAGCTATGCAAAATGAGTTTGAGATGTCTATGATGGGTGAGTTAACCTTCTTTCTAGGACTTCAAATTAAACAAATGAAGAAAGGAACCTTCATAAATCAATCAAAGTACTGCCTTCAAGTCATCAAGAAGTTTGAAATGGAGAAAAGCAAAGATGCTACAACTCCAATGGCAACCTCAACATACCTTGATTCAGATGAAAGAGGGAAGAAGGTGGATGAATCCAAATTTAGAGGAATGATTGGTTCCTTACTCTATTTGACAGCTAGTAGACCAGATATCATGCTAAGTGTTTGCTTATGTGCAAGATACCAAGCAAATCCAAAAGAGTCACACCTTACAGCAGTCAAAAGGATCATCAAATACCTCAAGGCAACACCCAAAGTTGGGCTGTGGTATCCTAAGGGTTCACCAATAAGTATTATTGGATTTTCTGATTCTGATTTTGCAGGATGTAAACTTGATAGAAAAAGCACAAGTGGAACTTGTCATCTTCTTGGAAGCTCACTCATATCATGGCATTGCAAGAAGCAAGCTTGTGTGGCTTTGTCAATTGCTGAAGCTGAATATATCTCAGCAAGATTATGGAGTTGATCTTAAAGAGATTCCACTGCTTTGTGACAACACAAGTGCAATAAATATTTCAAAGAATCCTGTCATGCACTCAAGGACCAAGCACATTGAAATTAGACATCATTTCTTAAGAGATCATGTGCAGAAAGGTAACATCAATGAATTCAACCTTGATGTTACCTTTCTGCACATGATCTCTTA
>QARZ01040576.1:71021-86208 GCA_013407115.1 Glycine latifolia
CGATTACATTATAAACTTCTGCTTAACTATTTGTTATACATTAATCGATTACCAAAATCCGTAATCGATTACATAGTTCATTTGGTTGTTCATAGTTTCATGAAGCTGTCTGTCTTAATCGATTACAAAATATGGTAATCGATTACACAATGCATTTTAAGTTACACTCTGAACTTCAAGTTTTTTTAGAGCTCACTGTGTTAATCAATTACAAGACGGAATAATCGATTAATTGGTTCGTTGCCCATACCCAGATGTCTGTAGAACACATTAATCGATTACATGGTTTATTTAATCGATTACATATGATAAATAATCGATTATTGGGCGCGTTTAATCGATTACTGACAGTTGCAAATATTTGTTATAAATAGAACCCTTATTGTGCTTGATTTGTAACTTGATAATCTCGTATTCTGAGCACACACAAAGCTTACTAAACACTTTCTTGGTGGTTTCTGGGTTCTTGGGTTTCTTGCTTTCATTAAAACACCTATGGATTATTGAATGATTCTTGAAGCAAGAAGTTTTTTTTCAAAGCTTAAGGAATGAGTTTTTCTGAGTTTAGTTTTCATATTTCAACCTGATTCATTCTTTCATATGCATCATCATTCACTGGATCATCAGGTGATTTCTTTCCTTGGCTTTGTGTTTGTAACTCAGTTTTAATTTGTATTTGAATTTCTATTGTAATTGGTTTTCTTGCATGGAATCTAGAGATAGGGTTTCTCTAGGGGTGTGTTGAGTGGATTCTCAGTGGGTTGGTCTCTAAGAACCTAATAGTGTTTTAGGTTTTTGAACTTTATCTTGGGTTGATAAAGGGAGACTTTGTAATTACTTGTAAGACTGAAAATTGCAATAGTGGAACTCCATTCTAGTGTTGAGTGGAAGAAAACTGGATGTAGCTTCATAGTGTTTGAAGTGAACCAGTATAAATCTCTTGTGTCTTGTATCTTAAATTCGTTCTTGCTTATTTCCTATATTTATTGACTGTCTTGTTTTGCTTATCAATTTAATCTTGAGTCATTGCATACCTTGGGCTGAACATTTGATTGAATAAGGATTCTTGGTTTTAAAAGTGAAAAAGATCCTAAGGGAAACTCTGATTTTGTTAAAAGAATTTTTTTTAATTTACCAAACTTAACCAATCCACCCCCCATCTTGGTTAACTGTGAAGTGTTCCTATATTTTACAGGTAGAGCTTATGTTTCCTTTTCTTTGAGGTCCAAGTAAGTAATCTCGGATGTAATACCGAGTTGTGATCTCGGATGAGCTTGGATGTGATACCAAGTTGTGATCTCGGATGAGCAACCGAGTAGTGATCTCAGTTGAGCTCGGGTGAGCTCGGAAGAGCTCGTATGTTGTTGACTTGTAAGAGCTACCGGGTAGAGAAACTGGAAGAGCTCGCTGATATGCTGCTAGCATATGTCAGTTTTTAGGGTTAATTGATCAATAATTCATTCAATAATTGGTAATATAGGCTAGAGTTAGTTAGGTTTATTTATTGTTATTATCTCATCTTATTATGATTTTTGGTTAATTAGGAACCAACAAGAGAGGAAAAGAAGCAAAAAGGAGTATTCTGGCTTTTCGAACATGCCACGCGATCCGCGCTGGTAGCGCCAACATGTCAGAAAGAACTTTCAACTTAAACATGCCACGCGATCAGCGCCAAACCCCACGCTATCAGCGCCAGGATGTCTGAGGATCCCCTCATCACGACTATCTCACGCGATTAGCGTGAGATACCACGCTGGTAGCGCCGCAGTTACGCTGTTACCTGTTTTAAGAGATTTGGCACTGAAATAACTGGGAAGAAAAGGGGCTTGTTACCCTAATTAATATATGAACATGTAGAGAAGAAAAGGAGGACACTTTTTGATGGAAAAACACACAGAGAGCAGGGAGAAGAGGGGAATCACCACGAGAAGATCGAAGGAAGACAGAGCAGTTATTCTTCTTCTATTTTCTTTGTAATTCTCTGCTAGATAAATGCTAGTTTTGCACTTAAGGTTAGTTATGAGTATGTCTGGCTAACTTCTCTTATTGTGGTTAGAGCCAGAACCAATGTGAACTCCTCTGTAACTTGATTGGTATTAATATGAAATTCTGATAATTGTTTTATTTTACTTTGTTCTTCATTGGATTATTCTTTATTAGTTTTGGCCATTCTAGTAAAGTTCTGAGAGTTAGAGTTTACAATAGGGATATTGGAATGCTAATTTCTGAAAGCAGTAAAATAACAGTTTTTACATTGCCTAAGGATAGGAATGTATGATTGCAGAATTTATATGATGTATTCTCTTAATGATTAGCTTGATAGGGAATTGCTAAGGAATTAGGATTTCTAATTGGGTTAAAGGGTTAAATTACTAAGGGATTAGGATTTAACTAATTATATGGAAATACATTCTCTGAACAATTAGAAGTAATTGAATTAATAACCAATCCAAGTAAAGAAGGTAGGGAACAAAGGGGAATGTGCTCTGGCCACAATTATTTCTCATCACTGCATAATAATTAATTTAAATTCGTTTTTAATTCTCGCTAATTTTCTGTCATTTATTTAATTTGCGTAATTCTTAAAATACAATCATATTCCCTTCAAACTTATTATTTGTCTTCCAATTTCTAAGATAATAAGTTGCTATAAGATTGCATTCAATCCCTATGGAGACGATACTTTACTTACTCACTTTATTACTTGAAACGAACGATACACTTGCCGAGTTCGCAACACTCGCAACCCCTTTTGATAGAGTTACTGGGTTAGTGATCCCGGAAGTGGTTTGGAGGAACCTTGGACTGGTGAGGTACCAAGGTAGGAACTCGGAAGAGATCGGAATAAGTCGGATGAAGTCAGAGGAGGAGGGAACCTTGGATGTACTACAGTACCAAGGACAAATTCTTATGCAATCGATTACATAAGCATTCGTAATCGATTAAAACACTATGTACTTGCTGTTTAACCCAGACTTAGTCTTGTGGTTGGAATGAGTGCTCAGGAACCCGGGGTATGGTAGTGAAGTTGCACTCAATATACATATATATAAATCCAACCCGGCAGCGTTAGTGAGATGAAGAGAACTCGGTGGCATCAGTAGGGTTTAGAGAACTCGGGTAGTCACACATAACCTGTATATGAGGTATAATAAATATACTTGCCAAACAGTAGACCCAGCCTGGCAGTCAAATATCTCTACATATTCACTTTACACAAGTGACACGTGTTGACTCTTTGCTGGTTGTTTTTGACGCGGGAAGATCCTCATATTACGATCTGACGCATGTCAATTTTCAGGATATTTAAGATATGCATGAGTGAGATGTTTCAGTAGAAACTTTACTTTCACTGTCTTTGCTAAGACACTTTCTCTCTCTTTTTCCATACTTCCTCCATTGTTAAAGTAAGAAAAAGCTTCCTAGATAACCATTCCCTAATCTAAACACCTTTACCTCCAACGTAATAATTAAAGAGTATCACCATACAAACTAGTTTCCAACCTTTGTTAGTTGTGAAAATCATCAGGCGAAGAGATTATTTCTATAAAAGAAAGTTAAAGTTTCAACCTTTAAGAGTTAGAAGGCACGTTAAGGACATCTAAGCTTGGAGAAGTTGTCCTCTAGCCTTCCTTGTGGTTTTTAGGATAAGATATGTAACTTTCACCGTATCTTTTGAGTTTGGGTTTTGAGAGGAAAAATGACCCATATGAGTTAGGGTTGGTTTTGGGTGATGTTTCTTTGGAAAAGTATGCTTAGGAGGTTGTTGTGATGAAGGTTCAACCTTGAAAGCTAACTTTTCTGGGTTTTGGGTATTTTGTTATGATCAAATAGATATTTGTGGGGTTTACAAGTCAATGGTTAGTTGGTTATGCTTAAGATTTGGAAAAGAACTGGGCTCTTTTCATGAAACGGTTTAGAACCGTTCTTAGTATCTTTCTTGCCTGGTGTAGGGCGTGATAAAGGAGATATCATTTATTGGGAGCACGAGGCTGAGAGAGTCAGTGCGGTGATCAGAGAAGGTAAGCTCTCTGTTCTTGGGAGTTGGCTCTCTTGATTGTGTTCCACCATACTCTTGGGGAGTTATGGCTATTGTATGATGTGGTGCGTGTATTTAAATTGTGTGTTACTGCTTTTTGATTGAAACATACATGTAAATGATTTGTACTGTGATGTTTGTATTGTGATTGAGGAAGTCCTCTGGTCAGGGAAGCAGACCATATATGAGAGTGTAAGACTCATCTGGGATGAGCTTCTCGAGAATTCATATACGTCCGAGTGCATGAGATGTGCACGGTTGATATACATTTGTGCATGAGATGTGCACTGGTGAACTTGTATATCTGTGCTGGCATGGCACGTGGGTGTGATTATATACATGTGATGTTTATGAAAGCCAGGATGGCCATGTTTTTACTAAAAGGCCGGGATGGCTATGTTTTTATTAAAAGGCCGGGTTGGCTATGTTATTGTAATGCCTATTTAAATGCTATGTACTGTGGAAGAAAACCAGGGGGAGGTGAGTCTCCAAGAACCCTGAGTTTACTGAGATTATATCTCACCCCGGTTAGGGATTTTATTTATTGCAGGTGATAGCCAAAGAGCGGGGGACGAGGTCCGGGGTAAGAGACTCGAGTAGGGGTTGTTCGGTGGATCTCAATTGATAGGCCAGGTAGGCCGAGGCCGAGTTGGCCAATAATTGAGGATCCTGGCTAGTAACAAATCCTTCCCCGCAAGGATAGCTAACCAGTCTTTGCACCCCATGTGTATATATATAGCATACAACCATGGCATGATCAATGTATGACCATGGCTAGGAACAAATCCTTCACCGCAAGGATGACCAGTCATACACACCCATAGGTATCCATGTATATCCACATCACATAACAATAACCATGGGTACCATCAATGCATGATCATGGCCAGGAACAAATCCTTCCCCGCAAGGATGACCAATCATGCACCCCCATGGGCATCAGTCTACATACACATCACCTCATTTCGATATCATCATCATATATATCAAATTCATCTTATTTCAACATTATCCTCATAAACATCAACTTCATCTCATTTCAACGTCAACATCCATTTCATCATCATCTCATTTAAACATCATAAACCACATCATCATTATATAATTTATACATAATCAAACACATTATCATTATTTCATTCAATCATCACCAACGCATCAATAACATCTCATTTCAACATTAACAATGACATCAATATCACCTCATCCATCCACAATCCATATTACCACGAGACTGGTATTTTAGGAAAATTCTAAATTAAAGAGAAGGACTACAATATAGAAAACACACTCTTATGCCCATTTAAAGATTTAATAAAGAATTAAATAGGAAAACATATTATAAAATTTTGGGCAGAGTCTCCTTTGTAATTAAGACTCTTCCCAAAAATCCAATCAATTACAACAACAACATCATTCATAGTTTTATCCATCAATAATAATTTCACCGTATCCCATTAGTTAAAAACATCATTTGTCTTGAAAACAAGCACACGTAGAGGGACAAACACCATTTTGAAATTCCAATCACACCAATGTGATCGGGGTTCAACAAGGATCATAGAAATGACATCAATTTCATAAAAAGTAGACTTTTACAACATCTCATTTTCAAAGAGTTTTTCAAAGGAAGTGTAAAACTCCCAACAACAATACCCAAAACACAAGAGACACTAAGAGAAGCTTAAAGTAGCTAGAAGAAGAAAAAGGAAACCAAGAAAGAAGGATTTGGAAGATCCATTCTCTACCGAAACTTTGAGAAGAGTTTCAAAGATTTCTCTCCAATTAAGTGGTTCTTCTCCGTGCTAGGGTCTCGTGGCAAGCAACGACGACCCGTGGTGGTCACCGGTGGTCTTGGGTGGTGGGAAGCTTAGGTGCTGGTTGAGGGAGTAAGAAGACCCATTTTCATGGTCTTGATGCTACTGGACGTATTTAACGCCAACTTCACTTGTCTAGGCGAGCAAAAATGCCTGCAAAATTTGTCTGGGCGAGCTGACCAAATTTTAAAATTTCTACTTCTATGAAAAAATTACTTTCTCCCGCTCCCGAAAATATATTGACAATCCTAACGGTTAAAAGTTACATATATGGGATAGAAAACTATCTGTAAAATTTTAAAGCAATCCATCAGTTAACCAATCCAGAATGGTGATTTTACTAAAACAGGTTTCGGGTCAAACTCAGAATCACACAATTCAACGCAGCTCAAACAAACTTCACATAACTTGACATCTACAACAAACAATAGCACAAGGATAATTTACACAAAAATCATTGAACTAATCCAAAATTATCAAACAATCAAATAACACAACAATCACATCAAACATCTATTTTCAATTTATCAAAATTTTAGGGCGTTACACATAACTCTAATTGTACAACAATGCAAGATATTGAAAGTTCAGCCTTGGATGCTAGTGGACACAAACTAGAATGAGAGAAGAATAATCAACCTTGGCGTGATCATTGTAGAAAGCCATGGAACACTAAGAAAAATCATTGGAAACTTCATTCTAAACTGCCCAATTGGAAAAAGAAATCAATTGGAGAGGGTCAAGCTTTCCAAGCCTTAAATGAAGAAAATGTGGAGTAGAAGGGAAACTTCGATTAATCTTCTTTCACTAAGGAACAACCGGATCACTTGTATAAAGTCTTCACCCCAAAAATGTCAATTACTCCATCATCTTCTCTAGCTCAAAAAAGTATCCCATTCTCTGTTGCCCTTCTTAGTGCTAAATCTGGTTCTAGCACTCATGGATCATTGATTCTGTAGCCATTAATCATATGACAAACTATTAAAAATTATTTTCCCCATAGATTCCTTGTGCAGGTCAAATCTAAAACTTTAACTCTTCACAATGTTCTCTATGATCCAAATTTATCATGTATCTGTTGTCTATAGGTAAATAAACACAAGAATTAAATTATTAGGCTATTTTTGTCTCCTCTACCTATAAATTTCAAGAGTTGAGTTCAGAAAGGATGACTGGTAGTTCTGAAGAGGTTGATGGTCTATATCTCCTTGAAGATGAGGTTGATCCTAATGAGAAATTCGATAAAGTTGTCTTGATTCAACTTTTATTCATGAAGATGAAGAAATAAATCTATGGAATTATAGTCTAGGTCACCCCAATTCTTTGTACTTGAAGAATTTATTTCCCGACCTTTCTAAAAATAAAAATCCAAATACAATTTCTTGTGAAGTTTGTCAATTTGCAAAACATCATCGTGAAGTGACAAAAATACCAAGAATGAGGGTTGAATTAAGGTTTTGAATATTTGTAATCTTTCGAAAAACAAAAAGGTTTCTGATGGTAGTTCAGAATAAACAAGTTCAGAATACAAAAATTATTCTAAGCTTAGAATGGAAATTCAAGCAGCTCACAATGAGAATGCAAACAATTCTTTTGCTTAGGAACCCTCATAATGTCTACGAAAAAGGTGTTCTAATATTAGAATCTCAATTTCCTTTATGGTAGTCTTCAGGGTGAAGTTATTATGGTCCAATTCTACTGATAATAAGAAAGCTCAAGCCAATCTAGGATAGACTGGTTCATGGACTTCAAAGAAGCCAATCCATTTTTGCTTTTATACGAAACAAAGAATGTCTCAACCAGATTCTTTGATCTCCAAAAGGTCAATGTACCTTCCATTGACCACTTTTTTGCTAATCCATCCAACATCAAACTTCTCTTGAAGTTTCTTGTCTTCAAATAGAGCAAGGGCTTCATACTTAGCTTTCTGCCTCTTACTTCCAAACTTATTCGCCTTTACATAGCTTCTTCTATTGAGGGATCCAATCATAATCCCTTTTGCATGAGAGGGTGTGGCGATCATGGTTGCTTCATAATTTGTCCGAGAAGATATGTGGATAGCCTTTGCCTTACCCTTGTCTTAGGTTTTAGGAGAGGGTCAGTGATAAGTCTCACTATCAAAGATGGATGAGTTTAAAGGATTTTTACTGCAATGGTTTTAGTTCTAGCCATTTCTCAGGAAGGTTTAAGGACACAAGAAATAGTAGAGAGAGGTAGATATAAGGAGAGTAAAAATGAGAATGAGTGAAAGTGAAAACAATTTTTCACAACTTAATATATAAGAAAGATAGGAGAGAGAGAAAGTAAAAATAGAAAACTATAAAAATTTAAATGATAAAACAGATTCTAATAAAAGAGTCGTTGAGCTTCAACAGATACTTTTGTTGTTAATACACTTGGACCATTGATAACGACTATCGAATCTCTACAAAACAAATAAAACTAAGATAATTTTGTAGCACATGATTAACCTAGGTCGACTCAGAGATACAGTCCAATTTGGTTCCTGACTTAATCAACTTACAAACAACAAGGGGCTTTTATCAAACAGTTTGCAGAAAATGAACAAAAATTGTAGAAACACAAACAACAATTGAAGAAAAATGCAGAAACTAACATAATTGATAAAAGATGTATTAAAAATAGATTCAAGAATATCAATCTAATTCACCAAACCAAGTAATGCAAATTATCATAGTTCTCATATAATGATCATATTATGAAGATTAATTCAATATCATTATAAGCAGTTCAATCGAATTGACTCCTAAATTAATTGAAACCACAAACCGGATTGAAATATCATTCAAACAATCTATGATTAAAATTCAAATTTAGGAAATAAATCTATAACCTAATTCATTTTCAATCCTAAACATATTCATAATCATGAAAATCGAAAAGAGGATTGAAGAAGAAGATGAATATTCACACAGAAATTAGAATACCAAATCAGAACTCAAATTGCACTTGGATTGGATCCTTTGATTGATTGATTCTTTAGCCTTAGCCTTCCATAATCACCATCAATTGAAAAGCCACAAAATTTGTGTGAAAAAAATTAGAATAATAGAGATGATAGGAAGAAGAAAAATAAAGAACAATGAAGAACAATTGAGACAAAAAGAGAAAAGATTTTAATTCTGAAAACTTGCACAAGAAACTAGAAATTATATTTTTGTATCTCTCTGTCCTTTATTTCTATTTGTCTCTAATAACTCCTAGTTACAGTAATATATAGTGATTGAACAAAATGAAGGATGGGCTCTGATGAGACCCATCTAAACTAACTAATTATGCTAATTACATCAATAAAAATCCAAACTCGTAGCCCAAAACTCAAGTGCAGAGGTTTTGAATTTCCAGCCTAATTTGACCCTCTAAACAGACGAATTGGTCCACGCTTATCTCTAACAAAATTGTAGCTCTTTTCCTTAGCTTTCCAGGGAATACTCATATGCTCCATTTGGATTTTTGTAGAATCCTATAGGTCCTACACAAGGAAGATAGGTTAAGTAAGCACAAAATTTGAAAATAAGCAACAATTATCAATTAAGCCCAATTATTAGCTTAAGACCAAAACTGAGTTAAAATGAGAAAATAAGATCCAAGAGAAGTCAAATAAGCTAATAATAATAAAAAAATACTATACTAAAAATGCTTAATCAAATTCCCCCACACTTTATCTTTTGCACTCCTGGGCAAAACTAAAAGAAAGACTAAGAGAAAAACAATTAAATTAGAATAAACCACAAACTAAAAATAAAAAGGTATGAACAAGGCACACACATTTTTCAATGGACTCTAAGAATACACAAAAGTGAGAAAGATGAAAAATGGAAGAATGATATCAATGTAACAAGCACTCCATGAATATATGATCACAAAGTGAAAGTGAAAAAGTAATCAAGTTAAAATTAAGAATGTACCAAGGTGATAGAAATCTCTCAAAGAACAACACTTAACCTCACCAAATGTGTGTGGATTTGTGTTTACACTTAAGCACCACATGTAACTAGCACATCCAAATTTTGGCAAGACTCTAATTCATTCAACTTGAAATACACATGTATCAAAAGATCAACGGGGCTTTTATTGGTTTGTAATATATGACTTAGGTAAGGGTGGATAAGAGAAGGATATTTAGGCTAAAACTAAGAGAAAAGAGGGGAAATAGGTAGTAAGCCAATAAGTAAGAAGAGGGGTAGAAACAAAGAAACAAGGTGGAGAACAACAAAATAAAAATAAAAAGAACTTATAAGGATGAAAATGAACCACAACACATTTTTATTGCAATTTTTTTCTTTGCTTGTACGTCTTTTTCTTTGTTTTTACATTTTTCCTTTGAACTTTTGCTTTTTATACAATTTTTTTTCTTTTCTCTGTTTTTTTTCTTTCTTCATTTTTTTCAAATCAAAAGAAAATGAAATGACAAAAATAAAAGAACTTTCATGAAAAACAAAATACAAATCCCCCACACTTGTTTGAAACCCACTCCCAAAACAATTCCAAGGCCCATTTTCTCCCTAAAGTTAGGATAACATGCTTTTCTACTTTTTGGCTTGTAATGAGCAACAAAATGAAAGAAAAGGTTAAAGGCTCAAAAAGGGTGACAATGGATATCAATGCAAGCTAGGTTTATTTGGCTAGTGGCGAAAAGAAAGAAGGTCTAAATCATTTCAATCAATGCATGTGCAACAATGAATGACAAAAGAGGCAAGGCAAAACCTAGAGTAATCTAGCAAAGGGTGAAATCACACATGAAAGGAATAATGTGATTCATCCACAAAGGCCCAAAACTCACAAGACAAATTCTATCACATGTGATCCACCTTAAATCTTATTTTCCAAGCCTACTTATCACTTCAACAATTGCAACAATGGTTCACATCAAGCATGAAACCTCTAAATCTAACAAAAATGGGTACATTTCTTACAATTTATAAAAGTAAAAATTACGTGAAAAACAAAGAAAAGTGCCTAAATTCAACAAAAAAATAGAAAATATCAACTAAAAAATGTTTATTTTTTATTTTCTATATGTAAAAATAGAAAAATAATAAAACAAAATAGAACAACAAGACAAAAATAGAAAATAGATGGAATAAAAACAGACAGAACAACATACAGCCAAATAAAACAAAAACAAATACAGATTCAAAACTAAAACAAGATACATAAACATAAAATAACAACAGATACAAAAAATACAAAACAGATAAAACAAAAAACAAAAAGAATAGAAAACAAATAAAATAGTAAATAGAGAAAACAGAAAACAGATAAAATAGATTTTGTAAATCCTTCCCCACCACACTTGAAGTGCACATTGTCCTCAATGTGAGCATGCAATGAAATGCAACCAAAGAGACAACATATAAAAGATGGGAAAAGGAAGTTCCTCAAGTGCCATTCAAGGCATATCATCACAAAAAATAGGCAAGACCAAAGAAAGGTCCACCAGAAGCTCCTCCTCCACGTGAGGGCTCTCATGAAAAAGCTTGAGTTGGTGACTGTACTTTGAAGATTTTTCTGGTAACTTCAATTTTAATCTCAACTGCACATTGGGGAAAAATTAGTAATAACAAAAGAACCATCCCATCTAGATCAAAGTTTATCAGAAATAAGCTTGAGGCGAAAGTTAAACAATAGCCATTTTTTGCCAATATCCATTCCTTCTTAAGAATCCTAGAGTCATGAAACCTCTTCACTCTCTCCTTGTAAATCTTGGAGTTCTCATAGGCTTCTAAGCAGATCTCCTCAAGTTCTTGCAATTGAAGCTTCCTTTCTATAATGCTTCATCAAATGACATGTTACAACTCTTCACTGCTCAATAAGCATGGTGCACAATCTCCACCGGAAGGTGGCATGCCTTACTAAAAACCACCCTATAAGGAGACATCCCAAAGGTGTTTGATAAGCGGTCATGTGAGCCCATAGAGCATCTTCAAGTAGCTTGCTCAAATCCTTCCTTTTGGGTTACACTACCTTCTTCAACACTTGCTTGATCTCTCTATTAAAAACCTCTACTTGCCAATTAGTTTGGGGATGATAAGCTATAGCAATTCTATACACAACCCCATACTTCTAGAGAAAGGATGTAAATACTTGTCACATAAATGGCTCCCCTAGTCACTGATAATGGCTCTAGGCACACAAAACCTGCAAAAAATGTTAAATCTCACAAAATCCACAAAACCTTCAGAATCATTAGTTCTGGTGGCCTTAGGTTCAACCCATCTAGAAACATAATGAGCAACAAGCAAAATATATGAAAAATCATGAGAAATAAAAAATGGGCCCATAAAATCAATACCCCATAAATAAAAAATCTCACAGAAAAATAATGGGCTACTGAGTTATCTCATGCCTATGTGTAATGGTCCCTCCTGCTCTCTGACACTGCTCACAAGTGGTGGAAAAGTGACGAGCATTTCTAAACATGTTGGGCCAATAGAACCTACAGTCTAACACCCTCCTAGGTGTGCTATAACAAAACTGAAGAATAAATTGAATCTTATGATCTGACACACACCTGCAGATTACTTACTCACTACCAAACTTCCACAAATAAGGATCATCCCACACATAATATTTAGCACCACTCTTAAGTTTATTTATTTAAGACCTGGATGCATGAGGTGAGACAACATATGCAATAATGAAATTCACAATGTCAGCAAACCAATGTGTGACATGTGATGAATGCAACAGGTCCTTCAATCCTGCTCAGATGATCAACAACCAAGTTTTTTGCACCTCTCACATCCTTAATGTCAATATCAAATTCCTGAAGAAGAAGCATCCACCTAATCAATCTAGGTTTAGCATCAAGCTTACAAGTACTTGCAAAATTACATGCTCAATAAAGACAGTGATATGGGAGCAAACCAAATAAGATCTGAATTTATCTAAAGCAAAAACAATAGCCAAGAGCTCATTCTCATTGGTGGTGTAGTTAACTTGGGCTACATCTACACTACGTGAAGCATAAGAAATGACATGAGATAGTTTATTAACTCTCTGTGACAACACAACCTGTTGCGCGTTCGGCAAGTATACCGATCGTACAAGTAATAGAGTGATAAGAAAAGTATTGTTCCCACGAGGATTGTTGACCAATTAAATTATAAATTGAATCAATAAGTTGGATGATAAATAAATTGGATAAATTGTTGTTGTGTGTATGTAAAATAAGCTAAATTAAAACCTAAATATAAACATGAATATATGGACAGACTATGGAGGATTATGATGATATATGTGGTGAAGTAGCTAGGGCAATCCACACTAAATGCTCCCTACCTTTGTACATGTATTGTCTACTATATTCATCTACCTCAAATTACTCAACATGCATCTTCATACAATAATAGCTAAGCCCTACTCCCGTAGTGATTTTAACCCTTTAACCCAACTAATTACCCTAATTCCTTAGTGGCAGCTGTTAGGTTAAGCATTAAACAATGCAATAAATGGTTGCAAGCATACACTCCTATCCCTAGTTAATGTAAAGCTTGTCACTTTACCCAAGTCCAAGCATAAGGCCCCAATATTCCTATTGTAAACCCCAGCTCTTAGTACCTAACTAGAGTGATCAATTCCAGAGAGATAGAAACATGCATTCAACAAGATAAAGTGAAATAACTTGATATTAATGAAAGAGAGCACCCAATACAATCCCAAAAGAGGTTACATTCAGTGCTTAGCCCTAACTACAATATGGAACTAGCCCAACCTCATAATGGGTGGCTGTGTTACAACATAAAATGGCATACCTAACTGAAGCAAGGAAGAAGAAGATGGAGAATCCTCCACTTGAACCTTCACTCTCCCTCAACCCTAGCTAAGGTTCCTAAGCTTCCTAAAACCCTATGTTGTGTTGTTTTCCCTCCAAGAGTCGTGCATTGAATGCTAAGGATTGGGTATTTATAACCCAGCTTGTGAAGTCCCTGTTTTGCCCTTAATATTCTACTTCTATCGACCTGTGGCGCTGATGGCGCCATTCTCGCGCCGATGGCACGAACTTGCAGAACAAATGGCGCTGATGGCGCCATTATGACGCTCTTGGCGCGGGATGTCAGTGGGTATGGCGCTGGTGGCGCCAGCCTGGCGCTAATGGCGCTAGGTTCCAGAGCAGATGGCGCCTTTGGTGCGGTTGGCGCTGTCTTCCAGAGTCTTTTGCGCTGATGGCGCCAGAACATTCTTCCAAGCTTGGTTCTTTTCTTCTGATTTTTGCTCAATCTTGGCATCTTTGATGGATTTCCTGGCAATTTATCACATTAGCTCAAATCATAACACAAAGAGGGTAATTATCCATGTTTAATGCTCAATTCTTGCTCTAAAAAGCTTAGGAAAACCTTATATGCTAGGCGCATATCACAACCCCAAGTTCATAGTTAAAGACATCACACATGAGCTCAAAGGGAAGCTCCCAATCTGGTGGCTGCATGATGAGAGAGGTAGGTAGCCTCTTCCACAACTCCTGAAATGCCTCTTCACATGGCTAGTCAAGCACAAAGTCTACGTTCTTTTGGAGAAGTTTGGACAATCGTAGTGAAATCTTGCTATAATCCTAGATGAATCTCCTATAAAAACCTGTATGTCCAAGAAAAGAATGCACTTCTCGCACAGAAGCGGAGTAAGGTAGAGAAGTAATCACATCAATACTGGCCTTATTGACCTCAATACCTCTACTAGGGACCAAATGCCCCAAGACTATACCCTAATGCACCATAAAATGGCATTTCTCAAAGTTAAGAACAAGGTTAGTCCTAATGCATCGGTCAAGAATTGTAGAGAGGCTATCCAAACATGCATCAAAAGAGGAACCATAAATAGTGAAGTCATTCATAAACACCTCTATACAACTTTCTAATGCATATTTAAGGTACATGAAGGTATAGTCTAAAAGGCATATTTAAGGAGCTCGTGTAATGGTTTCATCTCCAAGGAAGGTAGTTGAATGGTGGACGACAAGGGAAGGTTGGTGGTTGATGGAAGGAAGATAGAAGAATCAGAATTTGCACTTGCAACACAATCATAATTAATTGTAGAGGAAATCTTTGCACTAATACTACATATAGCAGTAGAATAATCAGAATCACCACAGGCATAGTTAAAAGAACCAAGACCAAAATTAGAAAAGTCAGCAAAATTAGAAAGTAAATTTGTACAAATATCTACACTATCTATTGCAACATCAATGATATCTAGAAGAAAGACAGAATGTTGTTGGATTCAGGGGGAGCTACTTAAGAATGCAAAGGAACTTTGATTCAAGCATTGGTTTTGAGCTTTCAACATGCAATGGATGCCTTGAAGATAATTT
>QARZ01040579.1:0-26546 GCA_013407115.1 Glycine latifolia
ACTGCATATAACGAAACCAAAGAGATAAGATAATCTGACAGTGTCCTAACAAATGTGAAGTTGTGGATAAACTTAATTATTTTGTGTGTGAAGAAATAGATAGTATAATGCATGAGCACAAAATTGGTGCCGTTGGTTGCAACCAATGATGATGATTAAAGACGCTTCACCAGTTCTTGAGCGTAATGATAACAATAATAATAAGAAGATTATAGTTATAAATTAAAAATCCAAACAATCAGAAATATCATTCTAGGAATCAATTAGAGATTCAAATTCAAAGGAACATACATAGAAATAGTGATAAATCAACTGAAATATAACAGCAAAGCAAGTAAGGAGGGGGAAGAATCTTACCTCAATCCTTTCAGTTACATCTCCTTCTCACCTTGTTTATGTGAACAAAACAAAAAAAAAACTCAACATTAAAAAAAGTCTCAAAGAAGTACAAATAATAGATTGATCGGTGCTTCTTATCCAAGTGTGTTGAATTTTTTTTCTCTTTTCAAATAGATCCTCTTATCTAATTTCTGTTATGAAAAATAATCACAAACAAGTACAAATAATAGATCGGTGCTTCTTATCCAAGTGTGTTGTAAGTACACATAATTAAGTCAAATTGAGTATTTTTATAAGTCGCTAAGGATCAATTTAATATAAATATTTTTTCACAAGTCTATCATATTTATTTGTTTAGCTATCTAGAAGTTTAAAATTCTGTAAAAATATCTTAAATTGACTCAGTTGTATGTGCTTACAACATAATCCAGAAACATCTATTTAGTAAGTGTTAGTTTCCATAGAAATATTTTAAATTGACTTAGTTGTGTGTAGTTACAACACGATCTAGAAGCATATCTTTAGTTAGGTGTTATTAGTTAATTGTTTATACTGACAATTAAACAGAATGATCCAATTAAAAATAAAAATTTAAGAATTTAATTGAAAATTTAGTAAAATCAGAAGAATGAATTTAACCTTATTTTAATAAAAAAAAATGAAACATTTTTAAGGGTAGATATCTGTGCAGTTAAAACTTAAAACGTTAACTGGTGAGAATCCTGATACCTTTAGCCGCAACATGAAAATAATAGAATTTGATCCGCATCAAACTTTTGTCGTAACAGCAATGCCTTCCGGTAAACGCAAGAAGTGAATCTGATGCAAGAAAACCTTTCAGAAAGAAGAAAGAGAGACTACCAAATCCACGTGTCATCACCTCATTGGCATGACTTTGTTAGAGGAAAGAAAAAAAACCACGCACAACACAAACTCTGTCGTGGTTACCGTAGAGAGAGTGAGAGTGAGAGTGAGAATGAGAGTGGGAGTGAGTGAGAAGAAGAAGAAGAAACCATGAACAAGAGGGTTTCTACTTGCAGTAGATTGAGGAACCTGCCCTTCTGGTGACACGTTTTGAGTATGCTAATCTTTTTCACACTGTTACAGACTGGTACAGTGCTTATGTTTCTTCTAGAGTGACTGGTCTGCCTACTCGACCACATTTGATCTTTGTTGACGGCCATTGTGCGGTATGCGTGATCGGTTTTGTTTATTTGTTTCATTTAATTTCAACATTCTAATGTTAAGTTGTTGGTTTTCATTCTAAGAAAGCATAGAAAGTGTAAAGCATGCAATATCTATTGTGATGTTGGTTTGCATTCTAAGAAAGGACAGAAGGCTAAAAAAAATAAATAATGTAAATTAATAAAAAAATTTGAAATTTGGTGCATGTTGGAAAAAAATTGGAAAAATGGGTCCCTCAAACATGTCTAGATTGGGTGTGTTTAAACATGTCTAGATTGGACGTGTTTCACCTGGTTGTGACACATGTCAGATATGCGCAGTGTTGAGCGAACTTCGAACGGTCATAACTTTTGACTGGAATATCCGATTGAGGCGAAACCGGTGATCAGACGCTTGAAATTGAGAGGAGAAGGTCAACTATTTTTTCAAAAAAACGCTTCTAAGTGCTTCAAAATTAGGATTTAAGATTCAATCATCCAAAAATTTCCTTTTGTCTACTTTTTTAATTATTTAATTAGTTAATTTAATATTATTTTTTATTTTTTTAATTACTTCTCTGAATTTCGAGAGTTTTTACATATCGTACGCCTCCATCGGACATTTCTATCAAAAGTTATGACTGTTTGAAGGACATATTGTACACCTAATTTAGGCTATGACCGTTTGAAGGACATATCGTACACCTAATTTGGGCTAATTTTTTTGCAGACATTAAGATGTAAAAATAAAAACATTAACTTATACAGTCATGGGTGAATTAAAAATTATATGCATATTTAATTATATACAGTAATGAATTTGAACAGATTAAATTGAATTTTGACTCAAATCTTAAAAAAAAAAATAACCAAAATCAAAAACTCAAAAAGTGTATCTAGACACAAGACACAAGTTATTTTCATGAAAATTAATGTTTCGTAAAATTAAAATAGATACCATTTTTATGGAATTCAGTTAATAAAATAACAAAGTTAATAAAAAATTAGCCCAAATTAAGTTAAAATAGATACCAAAATTATACTGTAAATTTTTAAACGATTTCAGTTTTAAAAAATTAAAAAAATACAATATTGTGGTCGCAACACATAAAAAAAAAACACAATATTCTGTAACAAAGTGTTAGTGACTGAATTAGCGACAAATTTTTAAAAAACTCAATATTCTGTAAAAAAGTGTTAGCGACGGAATTAGCAACAGACAAAGACACGCTCAAATTGGGCATGTTTGAGGGACCCATTTTTCAAATTTGTTTCCAAGATGCACCAAATTTCAATTTTTTTTTTTATAAATTAGCATTATTTATTTTTTTTAGCCAAGGATAGAAAGTGTAAAGCATGCAATATCTATTGTGATGTTGGTTTGCATACATTTTACGTCTTTAAATGATTTTTGGCATTAGCTGTCAGATTAAGTGCCCAAAAATTATGGAGGTGAAATGTAGGATTTTGAAATACTAAATTTGAAAAGGATGTTGAGATGTGAAGAATTAAGAAGAGGTTATTAACTATGTGAATAATTTTTAACAAGTAATTATTGATAACTTGGGATGTCTTCTAGAATCTAGATGCTTTTTGCTTCCTTCCATAATCTAAATAAATAAAATCAATATTTGAATTACATATTTGGATTTCTTAAATTTTTTTGGTAGGAAACTTTAGATTAAATATTGATTATAATTGAAAAATTGATGTTAATTTGACCTAGCTTAACTTTTCTAGCTTTTCCTTTTATTTTTGCATTTCCAAAGCCTTTGCAATAGTTTTGGTATTTTGTTATTCTTTAGGAAAGAGGGGTTGAATTTTGATAGTGTACCAATCCAAAGTACAATTTTCTAAACTTCCAATTCTCAACAATTCTACAATACCCTCTTGTGAAGTCTCAACAACATGATTATTATGAGTTTTTTGTTAGACACCAGTTGGCTTTTTTTTTTTCTTTTTTTTTTTGCATTTTTAAGTTTGCAAGTTAATTATTTTGCTTGAATATAACTGTCTTATTCTCTCTTCATAAATTATATGAACACACATGTACTATGTTTCGCTTATGGGTTAGTTTTGTTTACCTTGTTAACAAATATGGAAATTGGTTGTTATTTTACTAGTCCTCCTAAAAATTCAGGCTCCTCTTGAAGAGACATGGAAAGCTTTATTCTCAAGCCTCAGATATGCTAAAAACTTCAGTGGTTCAGTTTCTTTTCGTCATGCTATTCTCTCACCTTTGGGTTATGAGACGGCATGTTTTAAGGGACTAACAGAAGGTATAGATTGTTATGGAGCTCCTGCTCAAGAACTATGGCAAAACCCCGATGACCACAAAACTGCACGCCTTTCTGAGTTTGGAGAATTGGTCAGAGCAGCATTTGGGCTACCTTTAAACGTACACCGAGCCGGAAAACCACTCTTTGGACACAACATTCTCGTTGTTCGTCATTTTGAATCACGACTAAGTAACGAGCAAGAAGTCTTTGACTCATGGAATGATATCAGTTATTTGATTTACTGATATCTCACAGGCCCACTCTGATACACTCACTGGTGCACTCACACAAACACAAACACACAAATTTACTAGGGGCGAAAACTTCTCTAATATTATTGATAATAGTCTGCCAAAGTCACACTGAGCTCTTTACATAATGTGCTATTTATAAGCACCAAAAACCCTAAACCTAAAACAATTCAAATTCAAATCTCAACAATATCTTTCCTAATATCTTTCTATATTATCTCTTTCTCCATATCTTATCTATCCTCATATCTTATCTACCCATATCCTTTCACATATCTTTCTTTCAAATTTAAACTACGTAACTAACAATATTTATTTAAACGTTTATCCTAACATGGAAGAGCTGGGCATCTAATTATAAAGGGTGAAAAATAAACCTTGTCAACGGATTGTTCGCACACATGTCTATGAAGGATCAGGTACGAGCCATTCAAGATGCATCGGTCATCATTGGCGCCCACGGTGCCGGTCTTACTCATATAGTATCTGCTTTGCCTAAAACTGTGATTCTGGAGATCATTAGCAGCTATTTCAGACGACCCCATTTTGCATATATTTCGCGGTGTAAAGGGTTAGAGTATCATGTAACCAACCTTGCTGGATCACATGCTGATCCTGGAACCGTGATCAAAGAGCTGATTGACATAATGAAAAGCCTTGGATGTTGAGTGTTTTGGGGTTGGAAGTGTTGATATCTGAGCTCGAGTAGTGGAATGGAAGGTGATCTTTAATTTTCTGATTCACATCATATGTGGTTTGCAATGTTTTATCTTTAATTGCAGCCAGTTTGGTTACTAGAAAGTGATTCAAAGTTGGGGATATTTTGTTGGAGCAGAATTAGCATAACTTTCGAAACTGAATTTAACTTGACAATTCTACAATACCCTTGAAGGTGCAGAATCAATGCCAAGAGAGAAAGGTTCATTTGTCTTGGTTTATATATTGTGCTGGATTGTTAGTACCTGGCAGAGTGTGTGGCATCTTGCTGTGGATTTTGATTCCTTCACTTGCTCCTTGTCCCAAGTTGTATACTGAAAAGGGGGGTCTCAAATCTTTTATTTGTATATTGATTTTTCCCACTTAAACGGCTTTGTTGTACAGAAGGTTTTTCCACTAGCTTATTCTAGATCTTTTCTGACTAATTTTGACACAGGTACTTTATATTTAATAACACATACAAATTGCATTTGTGAGTTAAACTTTTGGCTGACATAATATTTCTTGAGAGACAGATTTCTTTTTTATTAAGAGACAGGTTTTTCCACTAGCTTATTAGTCATGAGTATGTTCAGAGTTTAAATAGCATTTGTTACATCATCTTTACTAACAAGAATAACTGAATAAGTACTAAATACTTTTTGGAATTTTCAGATAATAATTGCACGTTCTTCGTTTTATTTACTATACTATGATTTTTTTTTTTTTATATTCCTTAATCATTTGTATTTAATAGTATTGCTGTAACGGTAGCTGTAGGGTGGCATATGACAACTAAATCCTTTAACTGAATCACTCTTAACAATGTATGAGAAACTTAACTTCAGATAAGAACTTAATGAATTTAATGTGATTTGATTGTATGATAATGTAAAATTATTTTTTTATTATTAATATATGTTTTTTTTTTTTTGCAAATAATATTAAGAGGAGTGTTTTCGTCATGTCATCTAGTCTAGTTTATGCTATCTCTGGTCCATTGTATAAAAAATAAATACTTAATTTATGAGGATTAATAAAAATGATTAAATTGGTTAATTTTAATTTATAATGTCATAAATTTTTATTTTATTTCAAAATTATCCACAGTATTAAATTATTTAAGTGATAGTTATTTTTTAAAAGATAATTTTTTAATCAACGATCATATTTTGTTTTCTTAATAACCCAATATATGTATTCACTTCCATATAAAATGAGTGTATATTATTAGTAGATCGTAAAATTAATTATGGGTAAAACATAAATTTAGTAATTAATACACTTAAAATTAATCTGGTATTTCTTACAATGAGGACTAAGAAAATATTTTCTTGTTTCTTATATGAATGACTGTAGATAGTACGTCATAGCTTATTTAATTAATTTATGTTTGCATTTATTATCGCCATTCCTTTTTATCTATTCCCTCCATCCTAAAATAATAATCTTTTAAGATTATGACACTCTAATTAAGAAACATTTAATTGATATAAATTTAAACTAAAATGTCCTTAAATTTTCATTTACTTTTGTCATAAATTATCTACTAACTACCAATAACAATATATTCTACTATTTATCAACTTATTTTTATGATAAATGCCTCTTTTCAATGCAAGTATTAATTAATTTATTTTTTAATTATGTTTAGGGTTATTGTTGGGAAAATAGCTTTTAAAAAAATTAAACGACTATTATTTTAAAACCAAAATGAAAAGATAAAAAAGTCTATTTTTTTTTTGGAATGGAGTATCTTTTAAGATTTGTAGAAACTAATAAATGTAATAAATTTTCTTGATCCTAATAAAATAATAGTCGAGTGTCTATTTCATTCTTTTTTTTATATTTCTACTCCACAAAAATGATGTGTAAATTAATTAATGATTAAATGAAAGTAAGAGTATAGTTAACAAAATAATAATTAATATAATACTGAACTTTGAAAATGACATAAATGGATTTTTTTAAATTAAAAAGGAACAAAAGAAGTATCTAATTAACACTTCTTTTGGATTCAATTATATGCAACAAAAAAAAATTTGGTGGACTTAAATATAAACAAATTTTAACTTCTTTCATCCAATGATATCATCACAAGTACTCTTCTACTAGCTAAGATTATATTTTCAGTAACTCTTTTTGTTACGGATAAAGCCCACTACCTTTATTTCAAATATTTAAATCCTCAACTGTCCCACATTTTATCCAATAAGATGATAAGATATAACAAATATTGCAACAGAAAGATAAGACGAATATCCCAATATCTCGATCAAAGATAATGGGCCTTAACCAACAGGATCCAGATATTGTCCTATAAATACAGCAGTAATCTTGGTGAAAGGTACACAACAATTCTGACTCTCTATTTTCCATTCACACTGCACACACAGCACACCACTTGTGTTGTTTCTGGCAGTGATCATCCTCCTGAAGGTGCTTCATCTCCTTAAGCATTTTCAGAGAGGGAGAGCTTGATCCCATAGCAAAATCCCAGTAAACCTTGCTAGGTACATTTTGTTTCTCACAAGCAGAACAGTGGCGCCGTCTGTGGGAATGATAAATTTTGAATCCCACCAACTCCCGATGGTTAACACCAGAAGCCATCAGATCGCTGGACATAACGAACCACCCCGGAACACGAATCTGGAGAACGTAGTAGCAGAAGATGCGGTGTCTCATACTGCTTCTTCCCCAGCAATGCCACCAGCTCGTGCTCCACCGTCAAGTGCCGAGGTAGAACTAGACAACAATCAGCGTTTTATCCACAACGCTCTGAACTCTATTTTATCTCGGTTAGAGAATTTGGAGAAGCGCTACGAGCTTCAACGACACGAGGATGCTCGAAATTTGTCCAAACAGCTGAACGAATGTCATGCTAAGAACAAACAAGATGAGGACCACCGTTCCCAACATGTGGAACACCAAAATCCTAATGCTGAACGACCGACGACAACACAGAACGAGCAGCCTCATGCAGCAGAAAGAAGACATGAAACAAGGAACTCGGTACCCACAGCCGAGGCTAGTAATAGAGGACCAACAAGTCAATCCGAGCAAGCCAGAATATCCCATTCCCATTCACGCAAGGAAGGACCTCGGCCCACTCCGTCAGCCGGAATCCCAGAACATGCCATTGTTGACAGACCAGCAGGAGAAATTATACGCGGCCCAGACGAGAAGACGATACATATCGGAGGAAATATCGCCGAGGTCATCAGAATAACAGCCCGTTCATCGATGAAATAGTAGAAGCCCAATTCTTGGAAGACTTCGATGGTTCTTTCTTATCCAAATATGATGGGAGCCAAGATCCTCGGGTGCATATAGACGAGTTTGACATGCAAATGTGCGTCCGAGGTATTGACGAGCCTATAATTTCTCGAATTTTTGCTACTACTTTGACTGGAGCCGCCCAAGCCTGGTTTCACACATTGCCGATGTGCTCTGTCCAAAATTTTGAAGATTTTGGACAGAAGTTCTTGTTGAATTTTGCGACAAGCAAGAAGCAGCCCAAATCCGAGTTCATTTTAGGGAAAATACGCCAGTAACCCAGAGAAACATTACAGAGTTATATGGACCGATTCAAAGAAGCCGCTTTGCAAGTACAGAGCTTGGAAGAAAAGGTCCACGTACATCTCATTTCAGCCGGGCTCAATGGGTCATCCCGTCTCGCCAAATCCATTTATAAAGATCTTGTGAGAACTTTAAACGAGTTTATGATCCGTTCCAAGAAATATTTGGAGTTGGAACAGATGGAAATTGCTAACTCAGCCCCGAGGGAGAACAAGAAACCTACATCGCCGAGGAACCGACGTCAGGAGAATGCACAACCCAGTCGACAACCCACAAATCATCCCGCCAACCGACCTCTACGAAATTTTCCCGACCCCAACTTCAGGTCCAAGAAGTACGAGTGGAAATTTGACAAGTATGCTCCATTGAACGCTACACGAGGTCAGATATGGAAGGAAGTTGCTTTTACGGAGATGAGGAAAGTTGAACGTCCTCGTCCGATGATGAGGAAGGAAGGATTAGACTATTCCCGATATTGTGACTTCCATAATGGACCGGGTCATACGACTGACCAGTGTCGGGAACTCCGTGATGCGATAGAAAAATTTGTTCGTGAAGTTAAGCTTCGACAATACGTTCTACGAACTCAAGGGCACCAAGACAAAAGGAAAAGTCAGCAGGAGAATAAAGACCGAGATGACAAGAAAACTAAAAAGGACGAATTCCCAGAACCCAAATTCGAATGTAATGTGATTTCGGGGGGCATGGGAGGTGGAGATGACACCGCCAATCAGCGAAAGAAATATCTCAAGGAAGTTATGTCGGTAAGAGATCAACCGAGATTCAAGGAAAGCAGCAAGAAATCCGCACCACCGCTAATTTATTTCACAGAAGACGATATGAAAGGCGTGGTGCCAGGGCACGAGGACAGCCTTGTTATAATAGGGACCGTGACGAATTTTCGAGTTAAAAGAATATTTGTTGATAATGGTAGCTCGGCCGACATCATCAACTTGAGTGCATTCCAAAAGATGAACCTAAAAGAGGATGACTTAAAACCGTGTCAAACCATGCTGATCGGATTTAATGGTGGAGGCACCGGTTTGAAAGGCGCAATTGACCTCCAAATGACTTTGGGAACAAAGGAAGGTTTCAAAACCGGCCGAGTCACATTCACCGTTGTCGAGTTCACCTCACCATATAACATTATATTAGGCAGGCCGACACTTCATAAATGGGATATATTGATGTCCACCAAGCATCAGAAGATGAAGATGATCGGACACCTTGGCCGAGTTATTACAATTTGCGGTGATCAGAAGGAGTCCCGACAATGCTATTTCAATACAATCTGAGAAACTGAAGGCGGCCCATCTTCTCCACCTCGGATTCGAGAGGGAGATCCATCAGAACAACAAATAGGGAGGCCGGCACCTCGTAAGCCGGTCAATCTTGTGGAATTGGACATGCGAGATATTGAAGAATGGAGACCGGAACCGGTAGATGAACTGAAAGATATTCAGATTGGAGGATCCCCAGAACAAATTACGAAAATAGGCAAATAGAATGATTCAAAAACCAAAGGCAAGCTAATCCAGTGCTTAAGGGAGAATGAGGATGTGTTCGCCTGGAAAGCCTCCGAAATTCCCGGGATCAAACCTACATTCTGTTGTCATAAGTTAGCCATGTACCCGGAGGCTAAGCCAATAGCACAAAAGAATAGGAAGCTCGGCCCGAACAGAAGGCAGGCGTTGGAGAAACATATTAAAGAATTACTGGAGGCCGGGTTTATAAAAGAGATACAATACACCACTTGGCTTTCCAACGTGGTGATGGTGAAGAAACCCAATGGAAAATCGCGAGTTTGTGTCGATTACATAGATTTGAACAAGGTTTGTCCAAATGACTGTTATCCGATGCCGAATATCGACCAACTAGTGGATAATTCGGCCGGATTCCAATCATTGCCGTTTATGGATGCTTATTTCGGATACAATCAGATACCCATGTACCCGGGTGATCGAGAGAAAACAGCATTCTGAGGCACAAAAGCAAACTACTGTTACGAGGTGATGCCATTTGGATTGAAGAATGCCGGGGCCACTTACCAACGGATGATGAATAAGGTTTTTTCCGATCAACTTAGGCGCAATATTGAAGTATATATCGATGACATGATTGTCAAAACAGATGTAAGCGGAGACCACATCCAAGATCTGGAAGAAACATTCTGCAAGTTAAGACAACACAGTATTCGTTTGAATCCTCTGAAATGTGCTTTCGGGGTAAAAGCTGGGAAATTCTTGGGTTTCATGTTAACACACCGAGGAATAAAGGCAAATCCGGACAAATACAAAGCTGTACTCGACATGCAATTTCCTACTAATAAATGAGAAGTTCAACAGCTGACGGGAAGTATGGCGGCCTTAACACGGTTCCTCCTAAAGTCCGCAGAAATTAAAGGCCCTTCCATTCTTCAAGTTATTAAAAAAGGAAGCCAATATAGGATGGAACCAGGCATGCGAAGAAGCTTTTCAGGAAATAAAAAGGTGTTTGGCTTCGCCCCCAGTTCTCTCGAAGCCGAAACATGGAGAAACACTCATCCTATACCTTGCGGTTGGAGACGAAGCCATAAGCGCGGTTCTACTCTGAGAAGTGGACAAGTGTCAGTTGCCAGTATACTTTGTAAGCCGAGCTCTCAAGAACTCGGAACTGTGATACCAGAAGCTCGAGAAAGTAGCCTTCGCTCTGCTCACAACGGCTAAAAGGCTTCGCCCATATTTCCAAAGCCACACTATAGTGGTGAGAACAAATCAGCCCATACGACATGTTTTACACAAGCCGAATTTAGCAGGAAGAATGATGAATTGGGCTATTCAATTATCCGAGTTCGATATCAAGTATGAAGCCCGTCACGCAATCAAGTCTCAAGCTCTGGCCGACTTCATGGTCGAGTTGACCCCGACATTTTCCACCCAGACAAAAAATAGTGTGTGGAAAGTATATGTTGATGGGTCATCCAATTTCAAGGGAAGTGGAGCCGGGATCATTGTTAAGAATCCCGAGGGGGTGTCATTTGAACAATCACTGCAGCTTAATTTTCAGACGTCCAACAATCAAGCAGAATACGAAGCACTGATTGCCGGATTAAACTAGGCCAGAGAGCAGGGAGCATTGAAAGTTAATGTCTTCACTGATTCACAATTGGTTTCAGCACAGATCGAAGGAAAATATCAAACCAAGGGTCCTTTGTTAGCAAAATACCTTGCCAAAGTCAAAGAAATAATATCTGAGTTCGATGAATTCACCATAGCCCATATTCCAAGAGAAGAAAATACCCGAGCCGACATATTATCAAAGCTAGTAAGTACAAAAGGAACGGGTAATCACAGAACAGTCATTCAGCAGGAACTCGTCCAACCTGCATGCATTATGGTGGTCTTAATCACTGAAGACTAGAGGAGGCCGATTATAAATTATTTAGAGGAAGGGATAGTGCCGGATGACAGAATGGAGGCAAAAAGATTAACCCGAGATGCTTCCATGTACACAATCGTTGACGGTGAGCTGTACCGACGAGGTCTCCACACCCCATTATTATTATGCTTAAGTTCCGACCAAACCGAGTATGTACTTACCGAGATATATGAGGGCATTAATGGCCAGCATATGGGTGCGAAGGCTTTGGCATTAAAAGCTCTTCGTGCCGGATACTTTTGGCCGACGATGAGGGCGGACGCAGCCGAGCATGTGAAGAAATGTGACACTTGTCAAAAGCATGCAAAGATATTATGGATTCCTCCATCCGAGTTGAAATTAATCACAACACCATGGCCTTTTTACAAATGGGGAATGGATCTCTTAGGACCATTTAAAGCGACGGAAGTTCAAATGAAGTGGTTAGTAGTAGCCGTGGACTACTTTACTAAATGGATTGAGGCCGAGCCTCTAGCGACCATCACCTCGGCCTGCGTCCAAAAATTCTTTGAACGCAGTATAATAGCAAGATTCAGAATTCTGGCAGAAATCGTCACCGATAACGGGACACAGTTCATGGACAAGAAATTCCAACAAATGATGGTCGGACTCCACATAAAACATCACTTTTCGTCGGTAGAGCACCCACAGTCTAATGGCCAGGCGGAAGCAGCGAACAAAGTTATTCTAGACGGATTGAAAAAACGAATGCAAGAAGCCAGCCCAAACTGGGTTGAGCAACTTTACTTCGTCTTATGGGCATACAGAACCACGACCCAAACAGTCACCCACGAGACTCCATTCAGAATGACATACGGTTGTGAGGCCATGATATCTGTGGAGATCGGCCAACCATCTTGGAGTAGGCAAATGTCGCATACAGACAACAATACGGCATTAGCCTCTGAGCTAGATCTAATAGAAGAAGTCCGAATTGCAGCACATCGCCGAGATCTACGCATGAAGCAGACCTCAGCTAGGAAATTCAATAAAAGGGTAAGGCCAAGATCCTCCGAGGAAGGTGATCTCGTACTACGACTTGCAGATATCGGAAACAAGAATGCCCGAGATGGAAAATTAGCACCCAATTGGGAAGGACCATATCGGGTCACCCAAAATTTGGGACAAGGAGCATACGTTTTAGAAACCTTGGAAGGCAAACAGGTCAAGCGCACGTGGAATGCTGACAAGCTAAAGAAATACTATAGTTGAAAAGGCCCATGTGTCTCCCAACAACGAGCCCGAGATCATAAAGTATTTACCATGTGTCTCCCGGCGATGAGCCCGAGATCGTGGAGTATCGTTTTTATCATATCTCCCGGCGATAAGCCCGAGATTATGGACTATTATTTTCACGCATTTCTCTTTAATCGATTCATAAGCCGGGATCCAGGCGAATCCTTCATAGAGATCGTGATCTATGTATTCATGTGTTTCTCATTGGTTATATAAGCCGAGGAACAAAAACCTGGTATAAATTTTCCATTGATACCACGAATTTGAATAATGGATTCATGTGTTTCTCATTGGTTATATAAGCCGAGGAACCAAAACCCGGTATAAATTTTCCATTGATACCACGAATTTGAATAATCTTCGAAGAATAAATGAAATCCTTATTACAAGGAAATTATATTATACATTGTGCACAATTTTTGAGGGCCTAGTCATTGTTATGTATTAATTCGGTCTTGATCAAGCCAACGTAATTATTTACTCATGGATGAATCATCGATTATATCGAAAGAATTATATCCTTAGATTAATATTACGAGATACATTTAACAGTTGCTAGGACAGGAACTCAGTTCCGGAAATAATATTCGAACTAATGATTCGATTAAAACACTTGGCCGTTGGAACCAAAGTAATATCCAAGAAAGAAAATCGGCAATGGTGAAGCTCTGAAATATAACGAAAGCACGATGCTTTAAATAAATTGTTCAAAGTACGGAATCTAGAAGCAGAAATCACCAAGCAGAAATTAAAAATTGTTCAAAGCAATAAAATGTTACAGATTAAATCGGCATTCTGGCCCTTCATTGGTTAACCTGTTCATCATTTTCTGCCTCAGGAACTTCATCTGATGTGACCTCGGGATCAACATATGGAATGAATTTGCCGTCCTCAACATAAGCCCGACAATCAGTTCCTTCCAGGTTCAAAGTGACTCCCAGATTCAAGAATTGGACTTGCTCCAAAGCATTAGAAAAGGCATCATCGGCAACCGTCCCCAGTGTCTCTTGAAACTCGGCAGCTTCCTGTTTGGCGAGAATCGCCTCTTGTTGAGATTTCTCATGGAGAACCCTCAAAAGAGCAAGGTCTCGATCCAACGAAGAAGCTTCCGCCTAAGCTTTACTAGCTTCAACGGTAGCGGCTTCAGAAGAGGATTTGAAGAAATCGGCTTTCCTGTTTGCCGCTTGAAGTTTAGATCGAAGGGAAGCAACCTCCTCATTTACAACCGCCAAACCTTGATGAGAAGCGGTGAGTTCTTCCTTCAACTTCAGATTCTCCTCGGATAACCTCTTGTTCTTGTTAGACAACTGTTGGTTATCATCTTGAAGCTTGAGGCCGGTAGTTCTAGACTTGATATAATGAGTCTTCAAAGAAATTAGACTCGGCACCAAGGTAGCACATCGAAAAGCTTGAAGATGAAACTGGTCGAGCTCTTGGAGATCGTCATCCGAAAAAGGGGTTTCATCGGAAAAATACTTGGGAGCCCTGGTGTATGGGAAAAGATCTTCAACCCCTTTTTCCCAAAGGCATCCCAGCGATAATGAAGGAATCTCGGGGGCAGCAAGAGAAGTGTTGGGAACAACGCCATCAGCAGAAGAATCCATGGCTACATCCTCAATCACAATAGTGGGAGTAGCCGGGATCTCCTGGGTCCCTATTCCTGCCATAGAAGAAACCTCGAAACCGGCAGCAACGGTATCCCCGACCGATCCTAATGAGATTGTTGGCTGGGGGCCACCGGAAGCCAGCGTTGCAGCACGATGCTTCTTGGTTTTTCTAGCTGGCATCTGATCAATATAGTTGCGGCGTTCAACGGATTTCCCGTCATTTGCCCTTCGGGGGGGACGAGATCTGAGGTTGGCAGAGGGATCTTCTTCCATCTCGGTGGCTGAAAAAGCAAATGCGTAAGATTAATAAAAAATGAAGTAAGATTTTAAATACTTTTATATTCTTGTTAACCTTGAAGTTCCCGAAACATGTGAATTTGAGTAAGAGCCGCAGCCTCAGTGTCGGACAAGTTACATTCTTCGACTCGATAAAAGGAAGGAGGATTAGAATGATGATCCCGGGTCCAGTAGAGTGGAAATTTCCACTCTACTCCAGGTGCTTCTGGACCCCGGAGAAAGAAGGGTTGCTTGCCGGGTTCGGCTGCAACTTTGAAAAAATTGTTCTTGAAATTCTTAAAAGAATCAGTGAAGATAGGAAAAAGACGACGGCCAGGTCGACTTCGAAGTGAAGTCCACCCTTTCCGAGTTGAGGATTCTCGGCCGGAATGGACGGAAAAGAAATAAAGGAAAATAGCGACAGTACAAGGAACGTGTAATTCTACGCAAAGATTTTCAAAGGATTTTACGAAGGCCCAGCTATTGGGATGTAGCTGGAAAGGGGCCAGGTGAAGGTAGTCTAGCAATTGCATTTTGAAATCTGATAAAGGAAAACGAAGGCCGAGACGGGTAACCATGTCCTTGCAAAAGAAAAAATAGTTAGGCTCCATGTCCCCGGCATATGAACAAATGGGCTCACCCGGGGCAGGAGGACGGACTGAAAAACCATCCAGGTTGCCGATGGGGAGTGCCGCTATGTTCCCCGGGGTCAAAATAGAGGAAGTACGAAGTACTTCATATGTAACCCACGGAAACTTAACAATTAAAGAAGAAGGAAGGTCGGACTGAGATCCTGCTGAATGGGATTCATCTACTATTTCCACTGAGGGAGTATCCATAATGACCTATGACAAAATAAAAAAGAAAGGATTAGTAAAAATACCCGGAGAAGAAGTTGGAAGATGAAGTGAAGAAATAGCCAGTGCCGAACTGGTACGAGAAGAAATCGGCCTTGTGGCCTCGGTATTCAGCAACATTGATTGAGAAAGCCTAATAGCAGGGACGGCCTTACGGACCGGGTTATGGTGACACAATTCAAGAATCTCGCCGGTTCTCTCATATTGCCCAATATGGGCATAATAGTGGAACTGGTCCATGCACTTTGAACATGGTTCAAATTGAATTTCATAAGCAAGCTCTAGGGGTTCTAGATTAACATGGCAAGAAGAATTTGTGCTTAGTACAGGAAGGGAAAATGGAGTTCTATACACCTTTTCAGAAGATATTATATCCTTAGAAGATTGACATTCTATCAATGAACATTTAACCGCAGATGTAGCAGAGGAAGATTGAGAAGTTTGAATAAGAGCCTTATGAGTTACACTATCATCTGTTCCTATACGAAAGTTTTTACGAGTAAGGGAAGAGTTAGTTTGGGACCTTTTTGAAACTCTAGGACCCCTGGGAGCTCTTAACAACTCCTTATTCCACTCTTCATCAGGAAGAGGAAGGCCCCAAAGCCAAAATGCGGATTTAGGGGGAACGTTTTTGCGAACGAATGCTTCCTCCTCAGGAGTAAGCTTCATTATAAGAACAAAGAAGGAGGAGAAAAACTTAAGAACAAGAATACCTAAAACAAAACAACTAAAGGGGCAGATATTCAAGAATCGAAGAAACGTAAAGGAAAGATGAAAGTTGAATGAAGAGGAATGCAATATAATTGAAAGGAGATGCAGTAAATACCTGGAAAAAGCACTTCGAATTAAGCTTCAGGAAGTGCAGAAACAGAGAGAGGAACACAGGCAAAAGGAGTTTGCAAAGGTGTCAAAGAGGCAGGAATAAGAATGAGGATAAGCAAATGAGGGAAACAAAGTCTAAGTATCGATAACCGCCAAAAACTTCTCACGAAACGTTTCAAAAAGAAACGTGGCTTCTAAGATATGATCAGACACCAAGGGCATAAAAGACATGTTCCGACTTATACAAGGGGCAAATCAGGGAGAAAACTCCACGCTCATGATGAAAGTATGGGAAATAGAAACGGCGCATTAAATGCTGGGAGTAGGGAACGTCGCCAGGGAAAAGATGAAAAGATAACCCGACGTCTTTTCAGATTGACTTCAAGATAAACTAGAAAGCCGAGATTTCTGACCACGATCCTCGCCATAAAAATGTCTCGACCTCCTCATGGAACTCGGATCGGTAACATCAAAACAAATAACTCGGATACAGCTAAGAAACCGGATCATATTAACATCTAAAAGGATACATACCTCGGCGTTGAACGAGCAACAATATCTCGGCATATAGAACAAAACGATGTGGGCTCATCCGTTAATACATCCCGGTCATCCAGAATACTAGATAACTGGGCTGAGGGGCATCTGTTACGGATAAAGCCCACTCCCTTTATTTCAAATATTTAAATCCTCAACTGTCCCACATTTTATCCAATAAGATGATAAGATATAACAAATATTGCAACAGAAAGATAAGACGAATATCCCAATATCTCGGTCAAAGATAATGGGCCTTAACCAACAGGATCCAGATATTGTCCTATAAATACAGCAGTAATCGTGGTGAAAGGTACACAACAATTCTGACTCTCTCTTTTCCATTCACACTGCACACACAGCACACCACTTGTGTTGTTTCCGGCAGTGATCATCCTCCTGAAGGTGTTTCATCTCCTTAAGCATTTTCAGAGAGGGAGAACTTGATCCCATAGAAAAATCCAGTAAACCTTGCTGGGTACATTTTGTTTCTCACAAGCAGAACACTTTTATTTTTTATAAGATGTTCCAATGAAGATCACTTTGGGAAAGAAATGTCTTTCTCGAAGGGAGACAACTTTTACATAGTGTGTTGGTGGCAAAAGAGGTAGTGAATGATGCTACAAGGAGGAAGAAATAATGTTTTATTTTCAAAGTTGATTTCGAAAAAGTATATAATTCGATCCCTTGGGAGTTTCTTTTTGTATATGCTCTATAAAACTTGGCTTTCATGGCACTAGGATTAAATGGATAAAGGGGTGCCTTGAGTCATCTTGGGCTTTGCTATTGGTGAATGCAACTCCAACTCAGTTCAAGTGTATATACTAAGGGAGTATGTCAAGATAATCCCTTGACTCCTTTTCTTTTCTTGATTGTGACAGAAGGGTTGAACGGCTTGATGCGGGAAGCAAAAACAACAAACTTATTTAAGGGGTATAAGGTTGGAAAGCATAATTATGAGATTAGTTTTCTACAAAATGTTGATGATACAAATCTTTATGGGAGTGGTAAATAGATTGTTTGAATTAGTTTTCGGATTAAGGGTGAACTTTCACAAAAGTAGCTTTGGGGTAATTGGCGTGGAGGATGGGATGAAAGAGCAATATGCAAGTATGTTAAATTGTAGACTCTTTTTCTACCGTTTGTTTATCTAGAATTACTGATTGGAATTGTTCCTAGGCGGGTGGAGATGTGACAACCAATTATTCACAAATTTGAGAAGAAGTTGACGTTGTGGAAGCATAAAAATATTTCTTTTGAGGGGTGGGTATATTTGATAAATTCCATGCTATCATCCTTACCACTATTTTTCCTCTCCATTTTCAAAATTCCTAAGGTAGTTTGCGCTAAACTTGTTGGAATACAAATGTGATTTTTATGGGGAGGGAGTGATGATATTAATAAATTAGCTTGGATGAAATGGGATGATATTTGTTGCGTTTTTAATCTGGAGAGCATTGAGAGATAGGCTTTCCACTAAAGATAACTTGTGGAAGAGGGGAATTATCACAGATGAAGCTGATTTGATGTGCCACTCTGTAATCAACAAGTGAAAACTATGCAGCATATACTCTTAAACTGTGAAGTTGTATTTAAAATCTGGTTGGAATGTTACAGTTGGATCTCGCAAAATTTTGCTCTAGCTTTACTGGAATCACTTCAAGAGCATATTTGGCTACACTCGGGCATTGGAAGGACTTCAGCTGATCGCAATATATGGAAGGTTATATGGAGTGCATTAATTTTTGTGTTTGGAAGAAAAGGAATAACCTTGTTTTTAATAGATACACAAATGTGCAGATTCCTTGAGATGTTCAGCCTGTTAGCTAGAGGTTAATAGATATTCTTATGTTAGTTGATATTAATTATTAATTCAACTTAACCTCATTGCTTCAAGTTGGATATTCTCTTTTTGTCATATGCTTTTTATTTGGGTACCTCTGGTACCATGTTAATAATATTTGTTTGTTGATTTAAAAAACTTTAGGACAGAAGTTTATTTCTTAGATGTGTTTAATAGAATTAAATGATACTAAATTATGAACCATGTGATGCACGAGATAAAAAATTATGAAAGTATAATTTTGCATTTTGATGAAATAATATTTATTTTTTCTTCAAATATGATTTGATATTGAAATTTTAAATTTTTTTGATTGCTTGTTGGATTTATTTTTCACAAAATTCTAACTCTTTTATGATTTTTTTTTCGAACATCAGTTAGACTTCTATAATCTTTATATACATTAATTTAATGGAATAAATTTCATGCTTCAAACAAGAGTCCAAAATTGTGTCTCTAAGTTAAAAACCATCATTATTTTTAAAAACACAAATCAAAAGTTAAATTAAACTTTCAAAGGATAAGAATAACCAAACTAATTGAAAATACAATACATAAAAATATATTTTAGTCTATAAACAAGTTATAATTTCTTTGTCTTAATCCTCTAATGCGTCCAGAAGAAAAAAAAAATGATCTTAACTAATTTGAAATTCGGTCAAAATATAAATAATTAAAATCTGAATAATTTAATTTTAACTTTAACTTATTAATCACTTTTTTCTCCCATCACTTGTTTAGACTCTTATAAAATACTTATGAACACATTCCACCTTTATCTCATACCATGGTAACAGTACTTTTTATCTCCTTAATTTATGATTTGCTTTACATAAAGTTTTTTTATACTGGCTTATTAGCCTATTAACTTATTTAAATACATAGATGGTCTACTAAATTTTTAAACATGAAAAAAACTTTTAAACAGGCTCAACGTAAAGGCTTGTTCAGAATATCCTATTTCCATCCCTAATTAAAACTGACGGACAAAAAAGACAGACAGAGAAAGACAAGGAAGGAAGAGGAAGCGCTTTCAAAACCGCTGTTTAGTAATAGAAGCGCTTATTACCAAGACCCAGAAGCCATAACGTGATTCCGTATGTTTTGTTTTTTAAACCTAAATATCTGATTTTCATAGTGAAGCCAATTTTCAATTCGCCTACGGTTTGGTATAATCATGCTGCTTCTGCTCTAATTGTTCGTTTCTTTTTCTATGATGATGCAGCCCACTTGTTTAATAAAATGCCCTCTAGTAGGAACTAGTCAGTAACCCGTGCGCGGCGCACGGGTTGCTCCGCTACGCTCCACAATTAATTTTAAATAAATTTAGTTTCCACAAAAAAGACGTATAGTATGCCACTTTTTTTTTCACCAAGGTCAAAAAACCAAATTATGAATCTTTGACGGGTGAAAGTTTCTGAATCTTTTGCTGGTGAAAGTATCCGAAGCTTAGCACATGCACGGGTTGCTCCGCTACGTTCTGCTATTTATTTTAAATTAATTTTAAATGTTATATATATGATTCGTAAATTTTTTGTATTTGTAATATTATTGATAAATGATTATAAAAACCTTAATTCTGGAAAGTGAGGAAGTGAGGAAGAAAAAGCAAGCTCGGAATGCATTTTATCCCAACACGTGAGAAACGAAGCAGGCAAAGCCTATGAGAAGGAAACGTCATTTACGTAGTTGAAAATGGCTAAGGAGGCGACACGTCATCAATAGATCATTTATGAATCATAATTGCACTACCAATGTTTAATATGTAATTATTTAAATGAAAATATTATAATGAATAATGAAAATATCATTTTCTAATAAATATATTAACTAAATATTATTATGTTGGTTATCGTAAGAGAAGAATTAAATGAAAAGATTTTGAAAATTCCTAATATTTAATAAATTTAAAAAATAAAGTTATAATTTTTTTTATTTTTTTAAAATGTCAACACTTTATTTACCTAATATTCATAAAATCTAAGGGATAAAACTATAAATTAAAAATAATTCACATTATGAAAGATGGTTTTATGTTAACTTTTTTTGCAAATTATCTTAGTTAATTGGCATAGCCTGTTTAAAAATGAAACTATGAATAATAAACAATAAAATTATAATGAATAAAGTAACCCACTTTGACTATATTCTTATTGGTCATTGTAAGGATTTAAAAATTAGGATCTAACTATAATTAAATGAAAATATATTAAAAATTATTTATTCGATGCATTTGGTGTGATTAAAATACTAATTATTATAATTTATTTATTTTTCCTATTAAATTCTATATTATAAATTAAAATATACAACATAAAAAGTAAGAAATAAACTCTCTTCACTTTTTAATTAGATATTTATCAAATATCATTATTTTCTGTTTTAGATGTATATATCACATAGTACTGCCAATTCGAAAAAATAAATTACATATTACTGCTACAAATAGAAAAAAAAATAGTGTTAGATTATCAACATAAAAATGTCATGTGTGAAGCTATTTTTTAATATTTACATATATATATACATGATTTTTTTTATTGTTTTTATCTTGCAACTTATCTTCTTTTATCTATTGTAAAAAAAGGTCATAAGCAAAAATTTGTGTTTAATTGTTCACCCATGATAGGATAGAGAATAATTATTTCCCAGTAAATCATAATTGTAGTTTCTATCATAAAAATAAAATCAAAACTAATTTACATTATGATATAATGAGTAAGTAATATAAAACTTTCTTGCTAAAAAAACATTTATACAAATTAATTTTAATTGTTATGTCTATCATAATACCAAATAATTTCATTTATGATATTATTGATAAAGTAATTTAAATTAATTAACTTTGGTTGTCTTATAATAAAGAATCTAAATATTATTTTCTAATAAATATACTAACTAAATGTTATTATCCTATTTATAATAACAACTGAATTAAAACTAAATTACATTATGGTATAGTAAGTAAGTAATTTAAAATTTTCTTGTAATGGAAATAATTTTTATAAATTAATTTTTATTTTTATCTCAATTATGAGATGAAAAAATATTTTTATTTATAGTATTTTTAATAAATTAATTATATTTGGTTCTATTATAACGAATAATGAAAATATTATATTCTAATAAATATATTAACTAAATATTATTATATTGGTGATCGCAAGAGAAAAATTAAATAAAAAGATTTAAAAAATTCCAAATATTTCATAAATTTAAATAATAAAGCTTTAAATTTTTATATTTTTTTAAAATGTTAACACTTTATTTACCAAATCTTCATAAAATCTAAGTGATAAAACTATAAATTAAAATAATTCACGTCATGGAAGATGGTTTTATGTTAACTTTTTTACAAATTATCTTAGTTATCTGACATAGCCTATTTAAAAATGAAACTATGAATAATAAACAATTAAATTATAATGAATCAAGTAATCTACTTTGACTATATTCTTATTGGTCATTGTAAGGATTTAAAAATTAGGATCTAAATACAATTAAATGGAAATATATTAAAAATTATTTATTTGATGCATTTGGTGTGATTAAAATACTAGTTATTGTAATTTATTTATTTTTCCTATTAAATTCTATATTATAAATTAAAATATACAATATAAAAAGTAAGAAAGAAACTCTCTTTACTTTTTAATTAAATATTTATCAAATATTGTTATTTTCTGTTTTAGATGTATATATCACATAGTACTGCCAATTCGGAAAAATAAATTACATATTACTACTACAAATAGCAAAAAAAAAATAGTGTTAGATTATCAACATAAAAATGTCATGTGTGAAGCTATTTTTTAATATTTACATATATATATATATATATACACACAATTTTTTTTATTGTTTTTATCTTGCAACTTATCTTCTTTTATGTGCTGTAAAAAAAGGTCATAAGCAACAAATAAGTTTGTCTAAACTACCACACTCTCTTGAATTTCATCACATTACTTGTCCTTTTACTGCTTGGACGTAATATCTTTAAGTTTTTCCTTCAATTCATCCATCTACATGATGTATTTGACTTTTCTGTCAATAATTAAACTTGGCAGCACCTACACTTCTAGTACTTACCACTTTAAGTGCAAGGACAGGTTTTGGCTGACTAAATTCCAGTGGATTTAACATGATTAATTGTAGTAGTTTAGATGCTAAAAGATACAGTGTTCAAGCGAATAAATGACCAAACCTTTACCAGATACACTGAAATCAACTGCAACAAATCCACAATTAAAGAAAAGGAAAACAGAAAACACATTTGATCTTTAAACTATGTTGACGATCTTCAGCTCATTGACATAGGACACTCGTCCATTGGATTGCATAGCCATTAAAGGGTGTCATAACATACTTCTAATTCTAACACAATTGGAATTTTGAAAAGCAATTTTGATTTCAAAGTTTGGACAGCACAACAATTATTTTAAGATTTATAATTCAAAATCTGATTCACACACACACACACAAAGTAGCTAAAGGCCTGAAAACTTCTATGCTAAAACACAAACAAAAAATAAAAAAATTACCCAATCCTCCTGATATTGTTGTGGAGCTGTGAGAGTGCCAAAACAATATTAGCTACACAAATTTCTGAGTTATGACATATTAGACTCCAAATGAACTAATTGATTGAATTATTTGTCAAAATTGAGAAAAAAAATGAAATTTCTAATTTCATACCCAGGATTTAAATAAACGTGAGGCATTTTGTCAAACACTTCATAAGCAAATCACATTTTGTCAAACACCTCATGGAATGGTATAGGAGGCAACATACCATCTTGAATTTGTAATCAGTGATCAATATTGGGTCTAATGTGATTCTGACTATTGCATAGTAATTTAGATCACACAAGTTCATCACAGTCATATTCAACATAGGCAACAGTTCTCTTGCTAAATTTAGAAATGACTTCACAGTTCTTCCTATTTTGTCAGTGTACAATCAAACAGTTACAACAAAGTGATTAATTAAAAACCTTCAGGAAAAAGGTACCTCTATACCATCCTTTTATTCCTTGGTCTGGGTATCAATGAGCTTAATTGTGACAGGTTTTCCATCTCTTGCAGGAGTGATCTATATAGAAAACATGATGATGAATAATTAAAAGTAGGTACCCAACAAAAAATTATATGTGAAATTACCAGATGTAGTCACCTTGGATGCCAAAACTCCAATTTGATAGTCAATATGTCAGGGATTTATGAGATCCCTCTGAGCCAACTTGCTAATTTTAGGATCAAATCCCGGCATGAGCTGGTCTAAAGCTTCAATAAAAGTAACCCAATATATCCCTTCTACATAGGTGATCTTAACATTCATGAATTCAGAAATGGGATAAAGCTTTGATGGAGAATACAAAGCATATCAAATTATTACTTTATTAGAAATATTATTGATTTACTTGAATCTTATTCAATAATAATAAAACCCATATACAAATTTCAATTCACTAAATGAAAATGCGTACATCAAGCAGACTACATTTGCTAATCCCAGTAGTTGCTTCATTGCTTGGGTGTTGGGACTACTAAACGGAAATGGATTTCAGCTAATGATATTATGAAAAATTGGGTCATGAAGTTTTCTGCAAGAGGACTAACACACACAGAACAATACAGTACCTAAGCAAGTAATAACACACAAAACAACCCAAGTACATATGTACCCAGTAGGCTTGGAAAGGAACTTTGCCGGGGTCTCCTCAGGTATGACGCGAAGAATGAAACAACAAAGAACAATGATGTTATTATTACAATGAAGACATTGAAATGGAAAATAATAAAAAAAAATTGGGTTTGATCATAAATCATGGAAATAAATTAAACTCGGTTAATCATAAAAATAGAAAACAATAAGCATGGAATAACCATCCAATTGACTGTTACCAACACAAAAATAACACATAAAATAAAAAATAATAAGCATGGAAATAAACTAAACTTGGTTAATCATAAATCAAAACAAAATTGGCTTGAAGAAAATGAGCTCTCACACAAGGCCACACCTTATTACCTTCCACATCTTCTCAACCAAACAGCCTATCCCTACAAGCTCAAAAAATATATAAAAATTAACATATTAAAGACTGAAACTTTTAAGTTTTCATAGTGAGGTCTAAACAACCAAAAATATCTAAAGTTATAGGAACTAACAAATAACAGCTAAAAAACAAATCACTTTGTATAAGTGAATATTATGACTAACCTTGACAATGGAGGTGCAGCATTGAATGCTTCACACAACTTCTTACTTTCTTTGAAATACTCATCGGCTGCTTGTAAAGCAGCTACAACCATTATCATTCCAAATGGAGAATTTACTTTCTTTGAAATACTCATCGGCTGCTTGTAAAGCAGCTACAACCATTATCATTCCAAATGAAGAATGAGCAAGGCAACTGTATTCCTTAAAGAATTCTTACTCCAATTGTAGCAATCAGCAGCAGCTAGCCAACTAAGGCAAAGACCGAAAGCCTCTCTCTTATCTATATTTTGTGTCCTTTTTTTTTCCTCCTTGACAAAGCACCTAGAATCTGATTGGGTGGTCATGGCCTTTTAGTCTAGTAAATGAAATTAAAAAATAACAGATTTTCAAATTAGCTCGAGTGATATATAAGTATATAACAATTGAAATCCATACCTAACTGCCTCATCTACCTTCAGCGTGAGGAGTAGTAAAGGTGGAGCATAGAGAAGCACATTAATCTTTACTGAAACAACTTCAAATCAAAAGAAATTATACAATTAGAATAAAACATTAGAATTCTATTCCATGAGTTGTTTCAAAGGATTACGAAACCCCAATTGCACATAAAGAAGAAAATATTAGCACTGCAACACTTATTAGCATTCTAAGATTTACTATATACTAAGATTTGTAGAAATTCATACCTCCACTTATTAGCAGTAAAGGATTAAATAGAACAAATAAATAGATGACAAATACAATCAATATTTATTGTAGCACCCTTGGATTGAAGTGATTGGAAATAAATCGAATCTGATAAAAATAAGCTCCACCTGGTTAAGCAAACAAAAATGGAAATACAGCAAGTTAATATAAATGGTAATCAGCAAGTAAATCAAATGTCAACATTATTAGTCTGTAATTTATATACATAATAAGAAATTATTGAGAGAATAAATTCTCAAATAAAAATCCAAACCAAGTTGAAATTTTAAAAGGAAAATAATAAAATTCTACATAAACACCCGACACCTGTTGTTTTGCTTTGTCCTTGTTCTTGTTTGAGTTGTTTCCATACAATTAATTTGAACAAATAGGTGGAATGCATAAACTTTTATGAAAAAGTCAGAAATTTTTTTTAACAAAGTCAAATACATGGTTTAACAAACATTCTCATACATTAAGGCAGATATCCACAACATCAATAAAAAGCTTCACAATGAATCTCAATCATAAATGCAAACCACTCTATACTAATTTGAAAAAGTTTCACATATCTTACAAGCAAAAATTAATTTATCATAACCAATTGAAGAAAATCGTACCTTATCGAACTGGACCGAACCTGAATCGCAAGCTCGGGGCTGAGAGTGCCGTTTAGAGTGGTTTGGGTTCTTCTTCTTCTTCTTCTTCTTCTTCTTCTTCTTCTTCTTCTTCTT
>QARZ01040579.1:41546-55314 GCA_013407115.1 Glycine latifolia
CCAGTTCTCATAATTAGCCTTCGTAAGGCGGGGTAATGGCAGACTACTACTTGGACCACTCTCCATTCTCTCTCAGCTCTGATACCAATTTGATATCAGTTTATTTAATTTACTGATATCTCACAAGCCCACTCTGATACACTCACACTGGTGCACTTACACAAACACAAACACACAATTTTCTGGGGGAGGAAACTCTCTAATATTATTGATAATAGTCTGCCAAAGCCACACTGAGCTCTTTACATAATGTGCTATTTATAAGCACCAAAAACCCTAATACAATTCAAATTCAAATCTAAACAATATCTTTGATAATATCTTTCTATATTATCTTTCTCCATATCTTATCTTTTCTCATATCTATTTCTACCCATATCTTCTACTATATCTTTCTCATATTTAAAAATTCAAACTTCCTAACTAACTATTTATTTAAACGTTTATACTAACAATAATATCATTGAAGTCCCCTAAGCATCAACCATGGCCCTTGAATGTGGTTCCCCAAGGTAATCAAATAGTCCCATAAGACAGTACGAGGGACCAGAACTGGTGGGGCATACACTGCGGTGCAAGTCCACTGAACATTATACTTTTTAACAGTAAAGGTAATCGCATGAGGCATAGCGTCAACCAGGGTGCAAGAAAAGTCATCTACTTGGCAAAATCCAGATGCCTCCGGAGTGCCCTTGTGTCTCTTGAATGAAGCAAGAATCGTACCCGAGTTGGTCCCAAGAATCCTCAACATGGAAAAAAGGAGAGTGTGTTTCAAAGAGTAATAAAAAAGGTGTGTGGTTACGAACCATTTAACAAATGTGGCATTTCCACTCACAACTAACAACTCCTCGCATGTTCCATGCAATAATAGAGCAATCTTTAAAGCAATTCATTGGAAACAAATGCCAGATGTGGATACAAAGGGGAACACCCTTAAGTGACCATGGCAGGGTCACCGTTGGCACGTCCAACATTTGTTGAGTTTTGTATGATCTCCATTGCATGTGGCACGATGCTTGCGTAAAGGTATAGGATTTGTATAGGTGGCTTTGAAGACACAATTTCTTTCATCCATACCCTTCCACTGGCTTAGTGAGATTAATTTCGACACAAACTCTGCCCAACCGTCCTCGCCGCACATCCTTGGTGTTGCTATCGACTTTGATGCTATTTTAAGCCTATTTTAAACCATTAGATATAATAATTTTATAATTAATGGTTCAGATTCTTCTTTTTTTTTTCTTTCTATTTTTCTATTTACTATTTTGATTTTGAAGATTATATTTACTATTTTATTTTTTCTCGACCTTTGCTAAGTTGTTGACAACAACATCCTTGCCTACTACGTTGTTGATTCTTCGATCCCAACAACACCAAAACCAAGTACACCAATTTGGAGGGTGAAGGGAAAATGATGAATTATTAGATAAGACATATCTAGTATATGATAAGATATACATCTTAGCGTATTTGAATAGTTGTTATCAGATAAAATATATTTAGTACTTAAAAAGATATACATATTAGCTTATTTTAAATAATTGTTATTAGATAAAATATATCTAGTACCTGATAAGATATACATCTTATTTTATTTTCTGTTGTACTTGGTTCTATATAAACAGTCATCCTATTGTCAATGAAGTAAACTGCAATCTATAACATTTCCTTTATGGTATCAGAGCCTAACGATTCTAGGCCAATTTTTTTCCGCTGCCATGTCCTCTTGACGTAGCTTCAAAATCAATGAACGTCTGCAATATTCCCTGGTTGTTGCTCATGCCAATGCACCAGCTCCTCTTGTGGCTTCATCATCCTCCACACCAATGCCACTTCTTGATCTCACACCCGAGATGATCCAACGTATCCTGACTCTTGCTAACCAATGCAAGCCCATGTCTGAACCTTTGTCCGGTAAGACATTGTCCTCCTCTTAGCTTATTGACAGCGACGCTTCCCAACACATGACCGGAGACCTCCGATTCCTTACGGATCTTTGTCGTATTTCCGCTTGCACCATTGCATTACCTAATGGTATCCAAACTCAAGCTATGCATCGGGGCACAGTTACTCTTGGTTCCTCTTTAGTGCTCTCAGATGTGCTTTACGTGCCCTTGCTCACTTGCAATTTGATCTTTGTCTCCTGACTACTTATGGATCAGACTTGCCTTGTTCTTTTTATGAATCACTTCTGTTTTTTGCTGGACCACAAGTTGAGGATGACGATTGGACTAGCTGATGAAATAGAAGGGGCGTACGTGCTTAGGTGGTCTTCCATTCATGCAAATAATACTCAACGAACGATCTCCTCAGAGTTATGACATCGACGACTGGGTCATCCTTCTTCCCATTATTTATCCTTGTTACCTTTTATTTCCAAAAAGACTGGACATTATGGTGTTTGTTCACAGGCTCAACAATCCCGTTGTTCATTTTCTTTAAATAAAAAGAGAAGTACCCACCCATTTGATTTATTACATTGTGATTTATAGGGTCCTTATGGAACGGTCTCTTGCTCGGGTGCACGATATTTTTTTACCATCCTTGACGATCACATAAGACATATATGGGTTTATTTACTATCTGATAAAAGCTAGTGTTACTCATCCTTTCTTCTTCATCACCATCCATCGTTGCCTCGGGTAAGCAATATCCTATCACCCACTTTTTCCCTAATGACAGGTTCTCCGTCCGTCCCACATCGTTCCTTTCTTGTTGCGGTTACTGTTGGCTGTGAACCACGCTATATCAAAGAGGCAGTTCACTATCCACTTTGGTGTATGCAATTGGAGATTGATGCCTTGGAAGCAAATCAAACTTGGGTTGTTCAATAATTACCTCCCAACAAAAAGGAAATTCCTTGCAAGTGGGTTTTTTTTGGATAAAATACAAATATGATGGATTTGTCAAACGTTACAAGGCTCGCCTCGTTGTTGTTGGTAATAATCATGTAGAAGATGAAGATTTTACAGAAACCTTCGCTCTTGTCACCAAAATGACCAGCATCCGTGCATTCCTTGCAGTTGCGATTGCCATAGGATGGAATTTACACCAATTGGATGTCCAAAATGCTTTCCTCCATGGTGAACTTGATGAAGAAGTATGTATGTGACTTTCTCTTGGTTTCTCTTCTCCTTTTCCGGGGACTGGTTGCAAGTTGCAGAAATCCCTTTACGGTTTGAAACAGTCCCCAGGTAATTGGTTTGCTAAACTTTGCCAATGTCTTCTCTCCTTTGGTTTTATCCAATCAAGAGCTGACTACACCTTGTTTACATACTGTCATGGACTTAGTTTGTTGCAATTTTAGTGTATGTCGATGACATCATCCTAACTGGGAATGATCATTCTCTTTGTGACATTGTCAAGACTCATCTTCATAAATGGTTTAAAATCAAGGATTTGGGGAAGCTTGGGTATTTTCTCGGCATAGAGCTGGCTCGCAACTCTACTAGTCTCTTTCTTAATCAGCGCAAGTTGGCATTAGATATCCTCCAGGAATGTGGACTTCTGGGTTGCAAACCAGTCAACTTTCCCATGGAACCCAATTTAAAACTGGCTTTGGATGATGGCCCTGAATTTGCTGAACCTGCTCGCTATAGACATCTGATTGGTCAACTAGTTTACCTTGCGATCACACATCCATATTTAAGCTATGCCATCCATGTCTTATCTCAGTTCCTTCACAAACCATGACAAGCTCACTATGATGCTGCTATTCGCGTTCTCAGGTATATCAAAGGTAATCCGGGCCAATGTATTTTATTCCATTCTGTGCGATCTCCAACTTCGAGATCTCTAACTTCGAGCATATTGTGACTTTGATTGGGCATCTTGTCCTATTACTCATCTCTCTGTAACCGGTTACTTCATCACTATCGGTTCCTCTGCCATCTCTTGGAAGACTAAGAAACAACTCATAGTGTCTTGTTCCTTTACTGAAGCCGAGTACTGGTCCATGGCTGCAGCTACTAGAGAACTTGTATGACTTAAACTTTTCTTGCCTCTCTTGGGATTATTCACATAAACCAATGGAATTGTTTTGTGATAGTAAATTTGCTTTACATATTGCTTTCAATCCTATTTTCCATGAAAGAACCAAGCATATTGAGTTAGATTATCACTTCATTCGTGATCATCTCCTCAACAATACAATTTGCACAGCCTATATTCGTTCCAACCTTCAACCAGCTGATGTGTTAACTAAGACTCTTGGTAAAAAGCAATTTGAATTTCTTATATCCAAGTTGGGTATTTGTTCCTTGCATACTTCAACTTGAGGGGGAGTATTAGATAAGACATATCTAGTATATGATAAGATATATATCTTAGCTTATTTTGAATAGTTGCTATTAGATAAAATATATCTAGTACCTAATAAGATATACATCTTAGCTTATTTAGAATAATTGTTATTAGATAAGATATAACTAGTACCTAATAAGATATACATCTTATCTTATTTTCTGTTGTACTTGACTCTATATAAACAATCATCCTATTATCAATAAAGTAAGCTGCAATCTACAACATTTCCTTTATGAATGCAATGAAGAAGAAGAGGAGACAAAAAGAAGTAAAAATAAAGGAGATAAGTCTTGAAAGATCGAGAAGGAAAAAAAAATACTACACATGAGTTAAAGACAAACTAGATCATGGACTCGTGCATCTCGAGAAAAAATGAGTATATTTTTATTTTATTTTAAAAGAATATTTTTTAAATTAAAAATCATAACATGCATGATAATTTTAAGATTTAAAAGTTTATTGTGTTTAATTTTTTTTAAGAAAAATAAATAAGACTAAACAACATCACATTTTATACATTTTCACAACTATTAATTAAAATGAAAATTAGCTTACAAATTTTCAAAAGTACCATCATTTTAGAAAAGATAATCATGACTCCAACTTAAATAGCAACATTGACCCAAAAAAATGGAATATGATTTGGACATTCTTCAAAAAGAATTATATATAGATGAAAACCACATGAAAGAAAAACAATAAACAATTATCTGCATAAGACAAAACAAAATATATAAAAGAAAAGTTTAGAAAACAATACATAGTAGTATTCAAAAACTTAGGTTCCACAATATCTCTTTTTTTAACCCATGATTTAAAACCTATCTAACACTATGGGCCATGAAAATTTTTTTGTGGTAGTTGGTAGTTGTATTCTTGTAAAATAATTGTAATATTTAAAATGGATAAAAAATAAGAAAAAACTAGGTTGATATAAAAAAGCAATTTAAAGACTTAAATTATTAGAAGTAGAATGTTAAGTAAAAAGCTAAACAAGGAAGTTAAGATACATTTACCTATAAATGTAGTCAATAAGGAGTCAATGACCATTGTGTCACGTTTGGAAAAAAATATATCCTAAATGTCACGCGCATAGTAAATTTTACCAGACTGCCACGTGGACTAAATCGCCCCAAAGTCCAACAAAATACGTGAGCTAATGTGACGTCATTTTGTTGACAGCAGCGAAATACATAGCACTGCTACGTGTCCTGACACTTTGACTGCCTATTTTGCTGACTCATGTAGCGAAATATGCTGTCAACAAAATGATGTCACATCAGCTCACGTATTTCGCTGGAGTTTGGGATGAAATATTCCACGTGGCAGTATGGTAAATTTTATTGTGCGTGTAACTTTTAGAAAATATTTTTTTCCAAACGTGAGACAATGGTCGTTGTCTCGTCAATAAGGAATACAACCTTTATCTCCCAATTGAAAGTAAACAAAGACAAACAACCCACGATTAAAAGAGCAATTGTAGGCCTTTTTATGCATCAGGGGTATTTTTTTTATTACCATTTGGGGGTAGTTTTTAAATTAATTACCAAAAAGAGGTAAGTCGTAACAACTGTTACGACTTCTCAGTCAGAATTTTATTTTTTTTAAAATTTTTTAAACTGAAGTCGTAAAATTTTTTACGACTTCAATGTATTTTTTTTTAATTTACGACTTCAAAGTCGTAAGAAGTTTTATGTTTTTTACACAATTTAAAAGCAAGTCAGAAATAGATTCACGACTTCGAAGTCGCAAATATATTTACGACTTGGAAACCGTAAATATATTTACGACTTCTTCATTTTAGTTTTTTTTTACTGTTAATGTTATTTTTTTATATTTATTTACTGTTGAAAGTCGTAAACTTATTTACGACTTCCACAGTTTTACTTTTTTTTTAGATTAAGTTTTTTTTTATTCTTAAGTTTTTATTATTATGTAAAAAAAATAATAATAAAACTTCCACAGTTTTACTATTTCCGACTTGCTTTTAAATTGTGTAAAAAAAATAAAACTTCTTACGACTTTGAAGTCGTAAATTAAAAAAAAGTTTATACTGAGTCATAAATTTTTTTTCGACTTCAGTTTAAAAAATTAAAAAAATTCTAACTGAGAAGTTGTAACAGTTGTTACGACTTACCCCCTTTTGGTAATTAATTTATAAATTACCCCCAAATGGTAATAAAAAAAAACACCACTGCGTAAAAAAGCCACAATTGTAAAGTAGCAATAATCAAAATTTAATTGAGAAGATTGTAAAGAAGCGTCTCTTTTATAAAAATTGTAAAATAAATAATCACAAACCTATTTTACAATAAATAGTTTAAAATAGATTATAGTGAAAAATGTTATATAAATATTTAATTTTTATACCCTATATATTAGATTTCATTATTAAACATAATGGGATTAAAGTTTCTCATGTTACATGAGATAAGCTTTTCTCCTATACACCAAAACTACGTAGTTTTGGGTTATTTTTTTTCTTCTTTTTAATAAAAAAATACAATCAAAACATATACTTCTCTCATGCACGTCTCCCCTCTTGTTGATGAATAAAAGATAATGTTCTTTGATTTTAGGAGATGTTATTGATAAAATTTGAATATAAAATCAGAAACTAACTTATCTTTAACAACAAAATAACAATTTTGACTTATTCAAATCAAAATTACTTTAACAGTATCTCAAGGCACGATCTCAACAACAATATACATATTTAATACAAAGAAAACAACTAGTAAAATTTAAGAAACAACCGCACTATTTCCCTGCTAAATATTCTAACCCCTTCAAAAAATACAGAAAAAGAAAGAGGAAATAAAAAAAAATGTTCCATATGACATAACCACACTACGACCCCTAATCTTCGTAAGCTCTACCATACCATAATAGCATAAAAACCATTGCAACATATACTTCCTCTTTCATCCTATAGATATGTTAACAAAGCCTTCATGTTGCGTGGTAACTGGAGTCTTTGTGAACAAAATCCTCCTATTAATTTGAGCTTCTATTGTTCATAACAACTATGGTTGTGGAAATGAGACTTCTATTATTCCCACATTGGTGCTCCGTAGAACATTTATTGAGGGAGCCATCATCCACCAATTACTTTTGAAACTTATAAATTACTTAGATAAATGGAATAAACAATCATTGTGCAACAATCATTCTTTCCAATAGCAGCTACAACTTCCAATCTCCAAAATAAAAGCAACTTCTGCTCTCAAACAAACCTACAAAATATTTGCTAAAAAGAAGAAAAAGATAATAAGAATTTAAATTAGAACAGGGATAAAAATTTATAATAATATAATGCTTACCTCTTCAAACATATTCAACTTTCAAATAAGAACATCAACTATGAAATAAGAATAGCTATTATTCCTTTTGCTTCTCTCTTGCAAAATCCATCTACAAATGAAAATTTACAAACTCTTTATTAAGTCCAAAGAGGAAAGACTAACTGCAAGTATAGGCAATGATAGTGTAATTTTTCTAAAATGAATATATAATACATTTTTTTTATAGATGACAACTTTTTTTTCTAAATATGTAACATTTTTGTATACCTAAATTTAACAATATTTATTTTTACTCTAAAATCCTATAAATCCTATAAAATAAATGTAAATAATTTCATATATGAATATTTTTTTGAATAATATTTATATTTTTGGTGTTGAAATTATTATGTTAATTTTAATTTAATTAGTTAACATATTTATTACAAAATATTATTTTGGCACTATGTTTAATAGCTTAATAGATAGAAATTTTATTGATTAATATCTATATTAATTTTATTTTTTTATAGAAATATAATAAATATGTTTTTATTACAACATAACTTCAAATTATTTAATCAATAATAATATAAATTAAATTTTTTAATTTTTTTTTTATGATAGATGCCACATGTATGTTCCAAAGATATTTTTCCCGAAAAAAAAGTGTAATGACATCAAGTAGTTTTTTTTAATAAGGATTTCACTAAGAAAAGCTTACGAAGATTAGGGGTCGTAGTGCGGTTATGTCATATGGAACATTTTTTTTATTTCCTCTTTCCTTTTCTATATTTTTTGAAGGGGCTAGAATATTTAGCAGGGAAATATTGCGATTGTTTCTTAAATTTTACTAGTTGTTTTCTTTGTATTAAATCTGTATATTGTTGTTGAGATCGTGCCTTGAGATACTATTAAAGTAATTTTAATTTGAAGAACTCAAAATTGTTATTTTGTTGTTAAGGATAAGTTAGTTTCTGATGGGAGAAGTATCTCTTTTGATTGTGTGTTTTTTTTTTATTAAAAAGAAGAAAAAAATTTAACAAAAAACTACATAATTTTGGTGTATAGGAAAAAAGCTTATCTCATGTAACATGAGAAACTTTAATCCCTTTGTTGTTTTTTTTTGTGTTTAAAAACTGAAAGAATATTAGTTTTTAAAACAGTTTTCAAAAACTACTTTTATCAAACAAGTTTTTCTTTTTTAAAAACAGGAAACAAACAAGCCTTGTCTTTAAGTTTCAAAAGACAAAAATTGAGAAAAATAAGGGTTAGTGTTCTAGGTTTTATAAAAATATGAAAACACAGAAATACATCCATATAGTATTTTAGTCACTTCCTCTACACCAAAAACCACACAGTTTCAACAAATACTTTGCACAATCAATCACACCCTTATTTTTAAGAGTAAATTTCCAATGATTCATTTTCACAAACCTTTCGTCCACATGGTATTTTTGTTTCCCTCTGGCTATTAAAATTCCAACATTTCAATTGATCATCCAAAAAAGAAAAAGAAATCAAAGATGGAAACTATTCAAACATAATTGGTATGCCTCCTCAGCATTTACAACAAGAATGTATACAGAAATCTGCCATATAAAAGGGCCCAAAATAGTGGCATATAATTAAACATGGATTTCTATAAAAATTGTTTAGTCAATTTTCTCCAGTATTAAGAGGGAGAAGAATGCATAAAAGTCCACTTTACCGTAGCAAATATTTCAACTATCATTGAAAAGATTGCAACAGGGAAAATAAGTAGATTTTGCACTTTTGCTTAATATACGGGTAGACATAAGCATTTCTAATCCATTCAAATAATTACACAATGATAACTACCACATATACATTGATAGCTAAAATTATAAAATTACCTGAGAAGCTGAAAGCCACTGAATTATGGTCTTAATTTCAGGATCTCCTCCAAAGACGACACCACATCCCCAGTTTCCAGTTGCAACCCCAATATTATTGCACCGATCCATCCTACAGTAATCATTTTGAGAATTTCCTTCAACTGTTTCCATAGACGTTGAGGTCGCAGCATCAAATTGTGAGGCAAAGAATGTTCTAAAAAGAAAATGAACAAAGACAAAATGCAGATATATGGCAAACATAGATACCTGAATCCTATTTAAAAAATATTTATGAGAATTTCAAATTAAAAAAGTTGATTAACCTAATAATACCCAGTATCATTGTTTATTAAAAAGCATGGAAAATACCAACCTGTGAAGATGAGCATCCATCCTCTTGCAATCTTTTCTGATAGGTTTGATATATACATTGGTACAGAAAACCACAGAATGCCTTATTGATCTCACTGTAGGAATGAACAAGCTATGTTCAGAATATGTTTTATATAATTAAATTGAACATTGTTAAATACTTAAAGGCTAAATTATTACTAAACTAGAAATAATTGTCCCAAGATACAAGAACTGTGTAGTAAACCAGACACATTCCTCCACAGGATTGAGAAAAAGAAATTAAAGGGAACTCTGGAATAAGTTTCCACCTTGCAGGGAATGCATGTAAGATTTATCATTGTGGTTCATTTAAATAAATGTTATTTGATTTAATGAATGAAGGACTTAAGGGTAATTGGCTACTAAGGGAAGTTATTAAAATGATAATTGTTGATAGGTGCAGTTATCTTAAATGTAGTGGTCCAGTTTCTAATAAATAGGGATCTAGAAAACTGAATACCGTTATTGTCTGTCCATAAGAGTTGTATCTTATCATTATCAAAAGAAGATATAAGAACTGAAAGGGTCAAGACTATGAGAAAACATTCTACCATAAAAGATATTTCGCAATCATGGAAAAATATATATTTATGTGAAACTCATAAATTCTAAAGATTATGTTCATGTTATTGATGTGATTGTTTTAAAAACAAATTATAGGTTTTGTTTACATGTGATATCAGAGCATGGTTTAAGAATTTGTGATTTTTTATTACTAATTTTTGGTTGATGCAACGATAAAGTATTCTACTATATTTTGAATCCTAATTTTCTGCTTGTTGCGAGTATTACCGATCGAATAATATATGACAAAGTCTTACATTGTCCCACAGAGTTATCATTTCTCGCTTGGTATGCCTTATGTTCCAATGGATATCATGATAAAGTCCCAATGATCTTTTCAGTTCAACATATATATATTAAAGGCAAATTGTCTTTCCTATCACTACAAGACAAAGACACACATTAATGTTGGTGATGAAAAGTAAACAATAATGGTCGATCATTTTGTTGCTCTCCATGAATAAAAAATTGTACCAATGCATATTTAAAATTGTATTTGATAAAGTGGATATGCATTGATGTGTTGTGATCAAATGACTGTATATTTTGTTGACATTGAAAATTAATTATGATATTAGAATGTGTTTGAATGTTGTTAAAATCTTATAATTTTAACATATTTTTGTATTTTATGATGTGTTTGTATCTTGGAATTAAAGTATGGTGAATTTGTTAGTCACCAAAGTGGCCAAAATTGTATGAGTGATTTAATTTCAAATTGTATGTTCATTTCAATCATCCATAATTTTGATGCTATGAATGTGTTAAAATTATTATTTTATAGATGAGTTGAAGTTTATTATTATGGGATAGTTAAGGATCAACCAAAAGGTTGGTTATTTTTCCTCATAATAAATAAACATGAAAGTTGGTATAATGGATACATGGCTAGTTCTATTTACACATCCAAAGATAGTAAGTAATTCTAGTTAGTGTATGTATTATTGTCAATTTATGAAAAAAATTCATTAGCATTATTATAGCTGAATGTTGTGTATTAATGGATCCCCAAACTAACTATCCTGTCAAGCAGGTAATTGCGGAAACCCAAATTGGCAGGCATGATGGTGGTATGATCGATCGAATTGTCAGAGTTTGACCTAAGCTATGAACCTCGTGGTCCCATGAAGACACAATTTATGGCGGACTTCCTAGCGAAATTTGTAGGGGACGACAAATTCACCCCAGACTGGTGGAACCTCTATGTGGACGGAGCATCCAACATGCAGGGAAGCGAAACAGGTATTATTCTTAAGGGCCCTGGCAACATCTCGCTAGAGCAAGCCCTCAAGCTTAATTTCAAAGCTTCCAACAATCAAGCCCAGGATGAGGCACTCATAGCAGGACTGAAGCTCGCAAAAGAAGTCGGGGCTAAATGTCTGAGGTGCTATTCCGACTCATAGCTCATCCAAGGACAGGTCGCCAACAAGTTTCAGACCAAAGAAGTCGTACTGTGGGTCACTGTACGCGTGTCCACCCTCTGTGTCAACCCTGCTATAGTAACAACGCACATCTCAGCTCTCCGCGTCCACCTTGCTACAGTGACTATCTGTCCGCCCTTCGTGTTAGCCTTGCTACAAAAGCATGGACGCCCATCCTCAGCAGCTAGGTCTCCCTGGCCAATAACTTATTTGTTATGCCTAATTATTCAAATTAATACAACCACCCTATCTCCTAGTATATCTCCAAGTATCTACAAGTTGTTACGTATCTACAAGTAAGAGTATATCTATAAGGTACTCTTATTCAAATTATATAACTGTCTGCTATTATTTGTTTACACTATCAATAGATTAATTAACAAACAAAGGTCCAAGGCCCACGCTCTATGATATAAATACAGGTTCTTTCTAAACCTTTACTTACTCAATATTCACCCGTCGAGACAACCACTCGAAAATTCTACACACTATTATACTTAGTTATTCTTCTATAATTGATGTATTTACTTGACTGTCAAAGTCCTCTCCTTTGTTTTGCAGGTCCCCCTCCTCAATAAGGTGGACTCACTGACCGACGATTATAATCTGGAATCCACCTAGACCACTTCCAACACAGTATGTGGCATTTCCAAATTCGGTAAGAACAGAAAGATATTTGTCTTTTCTATTCATTTAAACTTTGTAGTTGCAGAGTCTAGATGTATATTGTTAACGAAAGTGTTCTTACCAAAATCTGGAAATTCAACGTGTGGGCTAGACGTGGTCTAAGTGGAGTACAAATTCTGCACGTCGGTGAGTGAATCAGCCTTGTTTAGGAGAGCGAGGGACCTGCAAAACAAAAGAAAAACAGTCTGACGCTCAAGTAAATACATCAATTATTAAAGAATAATCAAGTATGTTTCAGATGGAGAATAAGTGATGAGTGATTCTGGGATGAATATGGAATGTCTGTGGAACATGTATGGAATCTGTTTGGAATGTGTAAAGGTTTAGAGAGAACCTATATTTATAGCGTAGATTATGGGCCTTGGGCCTTTATTTGTTAGCAATCTGTTGATAGGATAATAACAGATAATAACAGATAGTTATCTAATTTAAATATGAGATAATGTGTACCTTATTGATATGTTATTACTTGTAGATAAATAACAACTTATAGATAATTCCTTATAGATAATTATAGATATTCTAGGAGATAAAGTGGTTACACTTATTTGAATAAGTATAACAGATAAGTTGGTGTTGATAAGGAGATATTTATTGTTGATATCCGCGCTCCTGCAGAAGGTCAACGTCCACGCTCCTATAGCAAGTCTGGCAAGAAGGGTGGACACATTGTCCGAGTTGACACTTAGATAATAAATAAGTATCATTAAAATAATAGTGCTGACGTGGAAAGTGTTCACATAAATAATGACTTTTATAAAATGATCATGTGTCATTTTATTATTTTGAACTGTATATGAAGTATGAGCCTAAAGCCTACAGAGCCAATAGAACATTCTAAAGAAAATATTAATTTATTCCTAACAGGGAATTAAGTTGACAACCAGGGCCGTTTTTTAATTTTGTTGGTAAAACTATAATACCGACAAACATAATTTTAATGGAATAATTAGTTTTCTCTAAGATAATTAGTTTTCATACTCATTTAAAGATTGGGTAGCGTGATATGGTATGGATACGCTGACAAATAATTAACATTAACAACGGAAAATTCAGTGCTGGCATGCACGTTCAGCTGGGTCTGAAACTAGCGCTGGTCATATCTAGCATATGCTTTTAGCACAAGTGGATGATACTTTAAATTGGACATGCCAAATATTATGACTTAAACCAAAATTAACATTAACAATGGAAAATTCAGTGCTGGCATGCACGTTCAGCTGGGTCTGAAACTAGCGCTGGTCATATCTAGCAT
>QARZ01040579.1:55324-99672 GCA_013407115.1 Glycine latifolia
GTGCTTTTAGGACAAGTGGATGATACTTTAAATTGGACATGCCAAATATTATGACTTAATTAAACCAATATTACTTGATGTTTTCGTATTAATTGGTACAACCATAATCGAATAATACAATACATTGGAATAAATAACTACTTTATAAAGAATATTGAATATATTTGATAAATTAGAGAATCAAACAAATTATAATTTTTTTAAGCAAATGAATATATTAGAGAATCAAACATACTGTAATTGGATATTCATATTTGACGTAAAAAAAGAACTAATTAATCGAATCAATTTGAATCAAAATAAATGTTTTGATTTAGATTGTCAAGTTTATCAAGTCAATTTGATTAATGCTCCTAAAATGAAGAAAATAAATGAAAAGAAAGAGAGTAAAAAAGAAGTATAACATGACCTAATTTATTAGATTTTCTTTTTCTTTTATTATATTATAGGTGTAAAGTCATCTATCAACTTTGTCATTGAATAATTTCTGTTAGATGAGGTGATTTGTCCTTAGTGATTGTTTGATAAAAGAGAAAATTAAAAAAGAATCTTCATTTTATATTTAATTGTGTAGAAAATAAAAAAAAAAGTTATATACACTCAAAAATAATAAGTATATACTAAAAAGGATAGTTTTATATTGTCCGTCTTGGATGTTCCCTCCGTTTTCTCGGAAAATATACAAAGCTTGAAAGATTGGCCGCTTGAACTGATATTGCACTGTAGCTCGATAAGGAGTTGTACTTTAAACATTAAACTGTTTTTTTTTATGATATATTTACAAAGATATTTGTCTTTTCTATTCGTTTAAACTTTGTAGTTGCAGAGTTCAGATGTATATTGTTAAGCAAATAAGTTGTCAAGGGAAGTATGAGCCTAAAGCTACAGAGCCAATAGAACATTCTAAAGCAAATATTAATTTATTCCTAACAGGCAATTAAGATGACAAGCGGGGCCGTTTAATTTTGTTGGTAAAACTAATACTGACAAACATCATTTGAATCGAATAATTAGTTTTCTCTAAGATAATTAGTTTTCATACTCATTTAAAAATTGGGTAGCGTGATATGGTACGGATACGGTGACAAATAATTAACATTAACAATGGCAAATTCAGTGCTGGCATGCACGTTCAGCTGTGTCTGAAACTAGCGCTGGTCATATATAGCATGTGCTTTTAGGACAAGTGGATGATACTTTAACTTGGACTTGCCAAATATTATGACTTAAACCAATATTACTTGATGTTTTCGTATTAATTGGTACAACCATAATCGAATAATACAATACATTGGAATAAATAGCTACTTCATAAAGAACATTAAATATTAATCAATTGTCCTCCTCTTACTACGGACATGGCTATATATAATGTTGAAGAACATCAAGTTTTGCACTCACAACAAACCAAAAAATGGAGCTAGCTAGCTAGACTAAAATGGCAGAAACTGCAGTGTCCTTGGCTGGTCAGCATGCGCTTCCAAAAATATTGGAAGCTGTCAAAATGCTGAGAGATCTCCCAAAAGAAGTTAGAGACATTACAGATGAACTTGAAAGCTTTCAAGATTTCATTAGTGATGCTGATAAAGTGGCTGAAGCTGAACAAGATGTTGGAAGGTGTCATAGAATAAAAGAAAGGGTGATGCGGCTGAGGGAAGCAGCTTTTCGCATGGAAGATGTCATCGATGAATATGTGATCTCCTGTGAGGATAAGCAACCTGATGATCCTCGATGTGCAGCTTTACTATGTGAGGCTGTTGACTTCATCAAAACTCACATCCTTCGCCTTCAAAGTGCGTATAAGATTCAGGATGTTAAATCCCTTGTTCGTGCTGAAAGAGATGGTTTCCAAAGCCATTTTCCTTTAGAGCAAAGACCCACCAGTTCTAGAGGAAATCAAGATGTCACATGGCAGAAACTTAGAAGGGATCCTCTCTTTATTAAGGAAGATGAAGTTGTGGGGCTTGATGGCCCTAGAGGAACATTGAAAAATTGGTTGACAAAGGGAAGAGAAAAACGCACTGTCATCTCTGTGGTAGGAATTGCAGGGGTGGGAAAAACCACTCTTGCCAAGCAAGTTTATGAACAGGTGCGTAACAATTTCGAGTGCCATGCATGGATCACAGTGTCTCAATCCTACTCTGCAGAAGGATTGCTGAGGCATATGTTGAATGAGCTATACAAAGAAAAAAAGGAGGACCTTCCCAAGGATGTTTCAACCATCGAGTCGTTGACCGAAGAACTCAGAAACCGCTTGGACAAAAAGAGGTATGTTGTCTTGTTTGATGACGTATGGAATGAAACTTTTTGGGATGACATTGAATCTGCTGTAATTGATAATAAAAATGGAAGTAGGATATTAATCACAACAAGGGATGAGAAGGTTGCGGAATATTGTAAGAAATCATCATTTGTTGAGGTGCTTAAGCTAGAAGAACCTTTAAGTGAAGAAGAATCTTTGAAATTGTTCTGTAAGAAGGCATTTCAGTGTAGTTCCGATGGAGATTGTCCAGAAGAACTTAAAGATATATCTCTTGAAATTGTTCAAAAGTGTAAAGGTTTACCTCTAGCAATTGTGGCCATTGGTGGCCTTTTGTCTCAAAAAGATGAAAGTGAACCCCAATGGAAACAGTTTAGTAAAAATCTTAGTTTAGATCGGTTGGAGAGGAATTCTGAGTTAAATAGCATAACAAAAATTTTAGGTTTAAGTTATGAAGATCTGCCGATCAATCTCAGATCATGTTTGTTGTATTTCGGAATGTATCCGGAGGACTATGAAGTTAAATCTGATAGATTAATTAGACAGTGGATAGCTGAAGGTTTTGTCAAACAGGAAACCGGAAAAACTTTGGAAGAAGTTGCGCATCAATATTTATCAGGGTTGGTTCGTAGAAGTTTGGTGCAAGTATCCTCATTTAGAATTGATGGCAAAGTTAAAAGTTGTCGTGTTCATGACTTAATACATGACATGATCCTTAGAAAAGTAAAGGATACAGGGTTTTGTCAGTATATTGATGGGCCTGATCAATCTATATCAAGTAGGATTGTTCGACGCCTGACAATTGCAACCGATGAATTTAGTGGAAGTATAGGAAGCTCACCCATTCGGTCAATTTTTATTATGAAAGGAGAAGATGAAAAAATATCTGAACACTTAGAAAAGAAAATCCCTACAAATTACGTGCTATTGAAGGTACTTGATTTTGAAGGTTCAGGATTACGTTATGTTCCTAAAAATTTGGGGAATTTATTCCACTTGAAGTATTTAAGCTTCCGGTATACAGGGATAAAAGGTCTACCAAAATCCATTGGTAAGCTCCAGAATTTGGAGACCTTGGATATAAGAAACACAGAAGTGCCTGAGATGCCAGAGGAGATTAGGGAGCTTATAAAGCTATGTCATCTACTGACTTATTCTACATGTTCAATTCAATGGAAGGATATTGGAGGCATGACATCCCTACAAGAGATACCTCCAGTGGAAATAGATGATGATGGAGTGGTCCTTAGAGAGGTAGGAAAGCTAAAGCAGTTAAGGGAACTGTGGGTGAAAAATTATAGGGGAAAACACCAAACGACTTTGTGTTCCTTAATAAATGAGATGCCACTCTTGGAGAAACTACGCATTCATACATCTGATGATGAGAGTGATGACGTAATTGACTTGTACATTATGTTACCTATGTCTACACTTAGGAAGCTTGTCCTATGGGGGAAGTTAACAAGGTTTTCAAATTGGATTCCACAATTCCAAAATGTTGTGCAACTGTATTTGTTGGAGTCCAAGTTGACTGATGATCCATTGGAATCACTAAAAGATATGCCAAGGTTGATGTTCCTCTATTTCTATAACAATGCTTATGAAGGTGAAACTTTGCATTTTCAATGTGGAGGGTTTCAGAAACTAAAGGCACTGCAACTCGTATCTTTGGATAATTTGAAGTTCATCCTTATCGACAAAGGAGCACTGTGTTCTTTGGAACAAATTGTTTTACGAGACCACTCCCAACTCAAAACAATACCCTCTGGAATTCAACACTTGGAGAAACTTAAAGATCTCTATATCCACGACATGCCAACTGAATTGGAGCAGTGCATTGCTCCCAATGGAGGACAAGAGCACTGGATCATCCAAGATGTGCCCCATGTAAGTATTTGGAGCAGGGATGCTGAAGAACCTTTGGTTATATTCGGCAGAAGTCATCACTAAGATGCGTCCAACTTTTAAAATAGGTGTGTCTTTTTCACATTAATAACTTTGTAGAATGCATTCATGGCCTTCTTCTTTTCTTGAATATAAAATGCAACCATTATCTAATTCCTAAAATAATTACTTTTGCCTTATTTTCTCTTCTAGTATTTGCTTCATTTTTCTTTCTCTACAACATCTCACGTAGAAGTTAGGGATAGAATTGTCTAACAAGTATATGCCTACACCAACCATAGTTAACGTTTCTTCATTATAAGAATCTCACTATTATAATCCTTTGTATTATTGTGCTCAGAATTGGTAGATGTTGACCTCAACTGAATTGAGTTTTTTTATTTCCATGTTGATAAGTACTTGAACAATTTTACTGTATGATTTTTAGAAGAAATTAACTTGGGTGTTTTTATAGGGTTGCATGTAAGCATATATTTCGTGTAAATAATGTGGAATTTTAATGTTCCATTATGATTAAAGCCCAATAATGTGGATTTTTCTTCATAGATTAGATTGTGTTAATTTTTCCTAATTTTGATGCTTTAAAGTTTGACCCACTTTGTACAACCATGAATTTTAGGAAAACATTGAGGGAAGATTGTAAGAGGTGTTCCAATTCCAGTGTTTCCGGCATTCCAATCTTGTGGTTTTTTTAGTGTTAATTATTATGCCCATTTTAGCGTTATTAACACCAACAAAATACGAAGAAGCTGAAAATAGTGTTCCCACACATGCAGACAATTTTTGGCAACTGGAAAACTGAAGATTCCCTCAAGTTCTATCTTTTGCTGCCCCTGAAATGGTGGATAAGTGGATTTGAGGCATCAAAGTGCAAGATTCATCAAATTGATTTTTTAAGCTTCCTTCTTCTCATTCTCTTGTTTCCCTTTTTCTAAAATGTGTACTTAAATTTTTGTTAACTTGGTATAATTTGAATTCTTATCTATAATTCAAGTTCATTTCTTTTAATAAATTGATTGTTTGTCTTTGTTTTAATTTAATGCCTTTATAAATTGGTATTTGGTCACTTATAGTACGTTGATCTTATATTCCTGTTGACAACTGTGAAATTGAAATAAGGATTGAATTTAGAATATAATGCAACAAAGTTGGAAATTCTATAGGAATAAATATCAACAATTACGAAAATTTAGATATTCTTGAACTTAATGATTGCCCTAATTGAGAAATTCTAAAGATTTAGGATTTTCAATTGCGGAAAAGAGTTTGAGTTACGATATATTCACCTTCATTTACTTTTACAATAGTAAATAGTAAATTTAGTTTTCAATTATTCTTCTAGAACTTGAATTAGAGTGAAAATTTGGGTTGTACATGTTAAGGTTGGGTGAACTCATACTGTAACAAGATATGTTGGATTTTGGCTTAGCACTGTAATCCTCTTAGCATAGTGCTTCAGCAATTTTGGTACCCAAACTTTTATGTTCAGTTTTGATCCCATATTTTTCAAAATGAGCAACGTAAGTGGAATTTTTTTTGAGAAAAAATAGTTTACGCACTTATAATATAAAACAATTATACATTATTATCTAATTATAAATTATTATATATGAAAAGTATTTCTACCTTAAAAGTTATGTCAATGATAATTTTTAAATAGTTGAAAGTGTAAAAAATGTTACACTTCCATTGCATAATCATTAAACTAAAAACATTATTAAAAATAAATTACATTATCAGTTTAATGCAGTTTTACACTGTCATTCACTCACAAATTACCACATATGCTAATTTTGTTGACTTTTAGGGTAATTATCTCAAAAATATAACAGAATTTCAAAAGTCATTACATAATTTTTAATGGTTCAGTATATATTATTAAACTCAATTTATATATCACTTATCTTGAGTAAGATAAATTTTTCAAGGCTTAATTTTATTTTTTGTCTCATTTATTATTTATTTTATTCAATTTTGTCTCGCTAATAATAAAAACTTTAATTTGCTCCCTTAATTCCAAAACAAATCAATTTGATCTCTTACGTCCAAATTCACTTGACGTTGTTTATTAATAGTGGGATGAGCTAGATTGAATCAAATAAAGGGGACAAATTAAAATTTTTATTAATAGCGGAATGAAATTTAAAAAAATAAATAGTGAGAAGAAGTTTATTAAGTGGCCAAATTGCATCCTATTGAAAATTAAAGTACCAAATTAAATTGTTTATTAATAGAGGGAAAAAGCTAAATAAATAAATAGTAAGACAAAAAAAAAATAATTAAGGTTTTTTTTTACTGTCTAAAAATTTGAAAATTTATTGAATTCGATAACATTCAACTAAACTTGCCTAGTTTTTGTTTATTCACTCTTTTTTTTTCCTTTTAATCCTTAATGTTTGAAACTACAAAACTCTTTTTGATCACAAACATATTTTAACTCTCATAAAACAACACAACAATGTTTTCTAAAATGGGACTGTTATAAGTTATTGATAAATCACTTTCTTAGTGATATTTTGTGCAAGCTTTTGTGTCATTTTATATGTATTTTCTTAACTAGCATAATTCACATTTGGACACTAGTTTGTATTGCAGAAGTATAACCGCTCAATTGAGTGAAAGAGTTGAAAATTGTACAAATTTATGAAGATTTGAGAACTTTACACTTGATTATGACTGTGGTAATCAACACAATCACAGTAAAAGTGAAAACACTCTTCCAAAATAGCGTCAAGATCCAACAATAGTCGTGGTAAATTGACCATGATCGTGATAAATTCATGAGGTTGTGGTAAATCAACAGGGTCATAGTCAATCTATAATGGTTCAAGGCTTCAGTGTCACTTCTAGTCACGATTGTAGTGCTCTTTTTCAAGCAAATATCTTTAGGAAGCTATATATAGGTCTCTAGACTTTTAAAAATCATTTTTCAATTATTCTGAGTTTTATTCTTATCTTTTACGAATTTGACACAACCTTGAAGGCTTTTAAGAGCTGAAGAACCTATACAACATTGCTAGAACTGATCATGATCATTGTTCCTTCTTATTGGTATATCTATGTTTATTTTATCTAGGATTACTAGTGTTGTTCTGATCATGAGCGGCTAGTTCCCCTAGTTCGGAGATTATGATGTAACTGTCCATTTGTACCATTCTTCTGGTTTTTAATGGAATTTCTCATTGATTTTATGTTAATTATTTCTCTTGTTTTACTGTTTATTTGGAGCCAGTCATTCTGATACTTAATCAATTGCATAGTAGTGATCATTAATATGTAATTGGTAGATCCAGGTAGATAATATTTTATGTCAAATTGCATGATCAAACTGTTTGGATAATCTCTGATAAATTAGTTAATCTTTAATTAATATTTCCTAGAATTGATTTTATCTTTTGACTTAAATTGATAGATTCATGATCATTGGGGTATTGATTTAAGGCAAAGAGCATTTTCTAACCTTGATCATAGGCTTTAATTGATTTTGTGAATCAGTAATTAACTTCATTACAACTAGGAGATTGAGGGAAAATTAGTACTAGTAAGCCATATCCTCTTATCATTATTATCATCACTCAACCCTTTCTTTATATTCGTTTATTTGTTTTCTTATAAAACCAAAACCATAAAAATATTTAAACTATCTTTTTAATAACTTCAACTATTAGTTTAATAAATTTGACTAATTGGGAATACAACTAGTCATTTGGGTTTAATATCCGAACTTTCAAGACTACTGTTACTATTGCATATGGTACACTTGCCTTTATGTGAGCTTAACATATTTTATGCATCACGTATAACAAACATATTGGACATACAACAGTGGCAACATGTAGCATTTGCATTTCTGGTTTTGGGAATAATAGAAGAAATCTGAAATGAAAACATTAAGGAGATTTATTTACCAGGAAAAATTAAGGGTAAAGAAAAAGAATTCAATGGTACAACAATGAATTTCCTATTATATCAGTACACAACATGAATGACCACAATTGTGACAGTTCTATAACGAGTGTTGAATGACCACAACATTAAAAAAAATACAACAAATTTCTAGGAATACAAAATAGAAAGTGGCATTTAGGAATTCCCTTTGATCCAAGTAGGATCTGATGCTAGACAAATTGTTTTGAGTTTTATCATATGTGCAGTCTCTGCTATCAAATTGATAATAATACTAAAAACAGTTGAATTAGTAATGTTCCTGATATATTGCTCCAAATTCTGCTCTTCATGCCTGATCATCATATGTATAGGAGGAAGTTGCATTGTGCGCCACATCAAAATCCTCTCTATACAGTGGTTGCATTGCAGACTCCCATAATTTTCTCTTTGTACTGTACTGCTTCATGGTATTAATCTTTGCCTTGTGTTTTCTTTCCAGCTTCTCAATTTGCATCTTCAAATTTTCATTTGCAAGTTCTCCTGTATAACATAAGAATCAGAAATGTGTTAAGACGGAACATATGCTCAATCTCCTCAACCGCAGTTACTGGTTTTTAAGTTTCCATTATGATTGAAGCACAATGTGAATTTTTATAGATTAAAATAAAATTGTTTTGAAAGGATATCAATTGCTAAGATTCGAAGAAAAAATTATTACTTTTTATGAATACACCAAGGAACACTTCAGGTTAGGAATATAATAATAGGATTTCAAAATCAAATAACGCCTCATCTATAAAAATTGAAATATTAAAAACCACTCATCATAATTAAAACCAGGAAGTCATAATGAAGCTGTAAATAGTGTTCCTACATATGAAGACAATTTTTGACAACTGGAAAACTGAAGATCCCTTCAAGTTCTCTCTTTTGCGGCCCTTGAAATGGTGGATATGAGGATTTGATGATCAAAGTGGAAGATTCATCATATTATTCTTCATGATAACCCAATAAAATAATTTATTTCTTTTGTCCAAATTGACTTGATGTTTATTAATAGTGTGGGATGAAGTTCAACAAAATATGGAACCAAATTGAACCGTTTATTATTAGTGGAATGAAGTTGAACAAAATAAATAAATAGCAAGACCAAAAAAGTTTACTAAGGGACCAAATTGTGTCATTTTGAAAATTAATGGACCTAATTAAACTATTTACTAATAATGGGACAAAGTTCAACAAAATAAATGAATAGTGGGACAACAAAAAGTAATTAATCCTGTTTTTTAACTTTCAAAAAATTTGAAAAGAGTTTAATGGTGATGCACTAACAGAGTAAAATAATTTTATACTATTATCCAATAAAAAAATCATTATTGTTATGACTTTAAGGTATTCATTCTGTGAATTATTTACTATTGTGTGTCATATAAGACCACACAAAATACTTTTACTTATAATGAAAGAGGTTTACATAATAAGGAAACTAAATAATGAGTAATAAGGGAAATAATCTCATCCTACTGTAATTAAAATATATCAAATCATATATTTCCTAATCTTAATAAAGAAAATAATGAAAACAAATAAACTGATGATATTCCTAATAATTAGTCACTGATATTCCTTGATTTTCTACACTTCCCTCAAGTTGGGAGTTAAGTATTGATCATTCCCAACTTGCCAATCAGATCTTCAAATGCTGGCTTAGGGAGACTTTTGGTGAGGATGTCCGCAGTTTGTTCCTTGGTTGGAATGTATGTCATTCACACACTTCTATTATCCAATTTTTCCTTGATGAAGTGGCAATCAACCTCGATGTGCTTTGTTCTGTCATGATGGACTGGGTTTTGGGCAATGTTGATAGCTGCCTTATTTCACAATACAACCTTAAGGGTAGAGAATAAGAAATCTTTAGTTCTTCAAGAAGTCTTCTCCACCACATTCCTTCACAAACACCATGAGCAAGTGCTCTAAATTCCGCTTCTACACTGCTCCTTACAACCACATTTTGCTTCTTACTTCTCCAAGTTACCAAGTTACTCCATTCATAAGTACAATAACCCGAATTGGATTTTCTGTCCACAATAGAACCTGCTCAATCAACATCAGTGTAAATTTCAACCATCTTGTTATGCCTTTTTTTAAAGAAGAATCCCTTACTATGAGTACTTTTGAGGTATCTCAAGACTCTATAGACAACCTCGAGATGTCTCTCCTTTGGTGAGTGCATGAATTGACTAATCATACTTACTGCAAAGGCAATATCAGGCTGAGTAAGAGACAAGTAGATCAATTTACCGACTAACCTCTAATACTGCTCCTTGTTCACATCTTTCCCATCTTCAATCCCCAACTTGATATTGGGTTCCATAGGTGTGTCTGCTGGCTTGCATCCCAGCATACCTGTTTCTTGAAGTAAATCAAGAACATATTTCTTTTGGACAATAGTGATTCCAGTTTTACTCTGTGCAACCTCCATACCAAGAAAGTACTTGAGAGCTCCAAGATCCTTCATTTCAAACTGATTCGCAAGATAATTTTTTTAGGATTGCAGCTCTTCATAGTCATCACCTGTAATAATTATGTCGTCCACATAAACAATAAGAACAACAATCTTACCATCCTTAGAACGTTTGTGAAAGAAGGTATGATCAGTTTGAGCCTATAGAAATCCTTTTCCTTTAACTACTTGAGTGAATTTTTCAAACCATTCTCTTGGGGACTGCTTAAGTCCATAAAGAGACTTTCGCAACTTACACACTTTGCCAGCTCCTTTCCCAAAACCAGGTGGAGGATCCATGTATACTTCTTCATGCAACTCACCATTTAGTAATGTATTTTTTACATCCAACTGTTGTAAAGGCCAATCAAGATTAACTGCCAAGGACATAAGAACTCGAATGGTGTTGAGCTTAGCTACTGGTGCAAAGGTCTCCTGATAACCTATCCCATACGTCTGGGTGAATCCTTTCGCAACCAATCTTGCCTTGTACTTGTTAATACTGCCATCTGCATTAAATTCAACAGTGAATACCCACTTGTAACTCACTGTTTGTTTACCTCTGGGAGGTGTCACAGTTTCTCATGTTCTATTCTTTACCAAGGCATTCATCTATTCAAAAACAACATGTCTCCATTTAGGATCATCAAGTGCCTCCTGAATATTTCATGGTAACCTTGTGCTATCCAACGTTATGTTGAATGCACGAAGACCTGGAGACAATTTATCATACGAGATATGGTGAGAAATAGGATGAGTAGTGCATGATCTAGTACCTTTCCTTACTGCAATCGAAAGATGCAAGTCATCAGAGTACATAACTTCTGGTCTAATGGAACTTGACTCGGGAGAGAATTCTTGGTAGTATAGAGGTTCTGGATTAGTTACACTTTAAGGATGATGCCTCCTACTATAAACCAGCAATTGCCGTTGTGGTTGTCGCTCTGTATCTCCCCCTGTTTCTGGATGGCGAGAAATATTCTTTACCATTATCAGTGCAGAGGATTTTGATAGAGCTGGAGAACTGAGTTTGAACCATGGCATGGAATTGACAAAACACATGTTTAGTGTTTGGTTTTTCTTTCAAGAGATAGACTCAACAAACCCTGGTATGGTCATCAATAAAGGTGATAAACCATTGAGTACCAGAGATATTTTTCTCACGGACGAGACACTATATGTCACTGTGAATTAGGGAGAAAGGGGAAGATGTTGTGTAGACTCGGGGTGGATAGGTGACTCGAGACTGCTTTGCAAGGGGACAAATGTCACAATATAAAGAACTAATATTTTTATTAATGAACAGATTGGATAATAATTTTTGAAGATAAGGTAAACTAGGGTGACCAAGCTTACGGTGCCACAACATTACATCAGTACTAGAATAAAAAATAAAGACATAATCATTCTCCACAAAGGCTGCTTGAGGCTTCACATCCTCAAAGTAGTAAATTCCTCTTTCTTCTCTAACACTACCAATAGTCCTCCTCGAACCCTGTTCCTAAAAAACACAATTGTGAATGGAGAACGTCACATGACAATTGAGATCAAAAGTCAATTTACTGATAGAAATAAGATTGCAAGCTAAAGTGGGCACATGTGTAACAGAAGTCAACATAATCTTCTCGGAGATTTTAACTGATCATTTCCCAGCAATTTGTGTTAAACTACCATCTGCTAGTTTGACCCGTGAGGTCTCATAGCATGGGGTATAAGAACAAAACAATGTTGGATTACCTGTCATGTGATCAGATGCACCAAAATCAAGTATCCAATGAGGGTTATTGTGGACATGAAGAGTCATACCTTGTTGGGCTACAAGGCTAGTGGTGGTGCTAAGTTGAGAGCAAGAGGACTGATGTAAGAATTGCTGGAATTGATCATACTAAGATAGAGGAATGGTGATGCCACCAGAGTTACCTGTGGTGTGACGTTCTTTAGGTTTGTCTTCAACGGAAACCTGATAAGCTCGACCTTTATTAGACCCCTTCGGCTTCCAGTTAGCTGGTTTGCCATGAATGTCCCAACATTTTTTATGTGTGTGACCAACCCTGCAGTGATTGTACCAAGAACGACCATCCCATCTACAGTCGCTAACAGAAGAAAGTGACGAGCCCTTAACACAAGGATGAAGAAAAAATACCCACAAATGAAAGTACCTAGAAAGAGATTTGGCCCCCAAGACAAGTATAGGAGGCGACGACAGTGTGTTCTGGAGAAAAAATACCCACAATTTGCATTTCTGGAAATAAAAAAAGAAATGTGAAATGAAAACACCCAAGGAGATTTATTTACCAGGAAAATTCTACGGGTAAAGAACAAGAATGCAATGGTACAACAATGAATTTATCTATTATATCATCATACAGCATGAATGATCACAATTGTTGCAGTTCCATAACAAGTGTTGGATTATAACAGCAAGGGAAAAAAATATATTGAATTTCTAGAAATACACAAAAAGAATAGAGGCATTAAGGGATGCCCTTTGATCCAAGTAGGACAAAATAATACCATATCCAGCCCACTGAAACTCATACCTTGACTTAAACCACCTAGTTCAACATATTGAATTGAATTTCACCTTTTCCTTTCAAAATCATCTCCCTTTCAACAACTCTGAGACTGCAGCGGTGTGTCTTTGGGTAGGCTATGGTGCTATGTTACTTCAACTCAACAATTGAGTGTAATTGAGAATTTTAGATGGGTGATGATGTAACTTTGATAAAGATTTTGGGATGTCAAACTTCTACTTGGATTGAAATTTTGGTTTTTTTGCTTCCCTTGTTCCTGGTTTGTGTATTTTGTTGTTCACACGTTCTCTGCTGGGTTTCCTGATTTGTGTGACTTGAACTGAACTGAGTGTTGGTTTTCCTGGTTGCAGCTATTGTTTCTGACCTGTATTCCTCTATTTATGTTCTCTATCATTTGTTGCTGGCATTTGGTTTGTCTTTAGTAGTTAGAACCTACAAGTAATTCTTTTGATAGAAGGCTTGTCTTGTCTTTGGTAGGTTAAAATATTGTCAAGCATAATAATTAAATGACATAGGGAAAAGGACAAGTTTCAGATTTATTTGATTTGATGAATAAATAGCCCAATTTTGACTCCTTAAATGTACTATGACTATAAACATGTAGTTGCAATTGTGAACTTGTATTGTACACGTGGGTTGTTTATTTGTGTTTTGAACTTGTTAAAACATGTGTTTAGGTACTTGCATCATTAATATGTACCCTATATTAAACATGTGTTTAGATACTTGCTACAACAACAGAACTGAATAATCCCACTAGGTCCAATATATTTGTCTTCTTTAATATGTACTCTATAATATCATGATTAGGCAGATGCAGATTTGGGTTTAGTGTTGTGTATAGTTCTTAGGTTTACAGCTGACAAGTTACAAAAGGGTAGTGGCTAGACTACTGCAACATGCTACCACTTAGAAACTAGGCTATATAAACTATAATCATGTGTAAGGGTTTTTTTACAAGGCATGTGAAATGGTATTATACATTGGGCAAGGACACTAGTCAATGCCAGAAAATGGATCCAAATTGAATACATTTTGTTGTGTCCTTGTAGTAAACATTTTAATTTATGAAGTAGCCAAAGACATGTCCACATCTGAAACATAGTTAGTCCCTTAATGTAAAAACTCAACATTTTGGTCCTTGCATGAAAAATTGTTTACAACTTAGTCCCTAGACTGTGCCATATATTAAAGTTATATTACTTTTTTCCCCTATAGGAACGAAAACTAAACAATGTGTCAACTGTCAAGTGTAGGGACCCAACGTAGTTTTTTAATTTATTTTTTATTTTTTATGTAGTGCCAAATCATTTCTCTATATACATTTCCATCAATTTAAAGTTTTATCTGATAGATTTCTTGCTGAATCTTATATGATTTATTTTCATCCAGCTTTGATCTCTTGTCATGAACTTGAAAACACTAAACTTATATTTCGTATGGTAACTTTAAGCTGCATTCTAAGTCTGAAATTGGGCTTGTGGGTTGTTAGTAAAGCATTTGTCTAATTTCCTAGTATGTATATGTAGCCTTTGCTGCAGAACATAATCTTCTTTATTGTTTTTACTGGATTTCTTTTATGGAAATTTGATTTCTAATCATTTTGTTAATGGCAAGGTTCTTTTGTGATGTTGGCATGTAATAATTTATAGGCACGGGCAATGAAAGTGCATGGTCAACTTAGGCAGGAGATGGCTTACCAGGCTTACCAGTACAAGCTTGGAAACTTTGAGGTGAGAGTTACATAATAAACTCCTTTTTTGAGATTGGATTTTAGCAAAGGGAGAGAGACACGTGCTTCATTTGTTGAATCCAGATTGTGACAATGCTATGCTAGTATCAACATATATTGGTAGCATATCAAATTGCTTGATACGAGATCAGACAGATTGTCACTACATCTTTAAATAACTAATTTCATGCATCAAAGCATTTTAAACCTAGGCAGTTCTTAATAATTCCCTATGTCACCTTATCCCTCTTAATATTCACCTTTTTAATAGGTCTGCTAATACTAGAAAAAGGAGTTTTAATGTCGGCAAGTTAACATCGGTTTCCTAAAAAACCGATGTTAACGAAAACACGGTGGCAATTTTGTAATTATGTGGACAAAGTTAACATCGATTTTCCTAAAAACACCTGAAAACTGATGTTAACTATTCCTCCTTAACATCGATTTTCAAGTGTTTTTAGGAAAACCGATGTTAAGGAGGAACAGTTAACTTTGGTTTTTATGTGTTTTTATGAAAATCGATGTTAACGATGACTACATAACATCGATTTTTGAATGAAAACCGATGTTGTTCTTGTTATTTTAAAACAATCTGGGGCCCCAAATCATTTACCTTCACTGAGCGGGCTTTTCTTTTGCATCTTCCTCAACCTCATCAGCTCTCATTCCAATCCACCATTGTCGTCATCTACGAGCTCGTGGTTGTTGTCATGTACGTCGCGATTACCAGTAGCAGCTCTCGGTTTCCATTGTTGAAGCTTCAGCTCGTGTCTCCATCCGAGGTTAGTGTCATCGCATTTCTCTGTTTTCCTTGTTGCCCAATAATGCTAATGTTGTATTTTGTTGTCGCTGTTGCATGCGGTTTGGTTTTGCATTACCAATTTTCGTGTCATGTATGAGTTCAATGTGTTATTGCTGTGAATAGAATAAAGTTGCCCACTAAGTGCTCGATAAAATGCCTAATCCAGAAGCTCTTTTGTAAACTTGTTAGCTAGCTAGTCAACTTGTTAGCATCTAAAATGCCTAATCCAGCAGTGTGGTTCTATACAAAACGAATACTTAAATTTCTGCAAAAATGTTGTTTAAACTTGTTAGCTATTTTGTAACTTGTTTTTTTCCTATACCCTATATTTGGAGGGTATAATGGTTTGTTGAAATTCCATAATGAAGAAAGGCATTAGTAAATAAACTAGTAAACAAGAAGATTAAAAAAGATGAAATCAAAGGCAGCCATGTGGTGTGGAAATGGTGAGTGGTGAGGGAGAGAGAGATGCCTCATTTTGCTTGTAATTGGATTCTTGTGTCACTTTTAAAGCACTGCTACTGGTACTCTTTTTTCATTCTTTGAATGGTGCAACACAAAGCTACCATTTAAACCAAGTGTAGTTTCGTGACTTGCTCTAGATGCTTTGTCACACAACTTATAATTGCTTTGGCTAACACTCACACTCACACACTCAATAAGCCAAGCCAAGGATTATTTCTTCTATAAACAGGACTAAGGCTATGTGATTATGTTCACACAATAAAGATGGGGGACAAATCGTTATCTCATTCTAAATTAAAGGAGCCTATAAGTGTAAGTGATCAACCAAATTAAGGAATTTTTAAACAATTTTCCATTTTGAAACTTTGGGCTTGAACATTCCACTCTAAAGTAATAATGACTATATTTTTGGCAAATACGGCTTATGGTATATAATGATAAGAACATGATTGCCCCCCCATTGCTCGAATCAATTTCAAGAAACCACTAAGTGCTTGTTGTGTTATTGCTGTGTGATAATTTACTAAAAAAATAGCTAATTTCAGTCATGGTTCAACAATTCTTCTGATTCTTATTGACCACAGTTACATGCTCCGCATCGGGTAGACCCAACCTTAGCTCGGTGATTTGAAGTCCAAGACCTTCTTTGACCATAAGGGTACGTGTGTCAAATTAATTAAACTCTTACGAACTTTAATTTCTTTTGTGGAATAATATTGGTTTATTTTCTTAGGCTAGAAGAATGCTACATATTAATTTTTTTGGTGTAGTAGTAGTGAAGGATGGAAGAATGGTGTAGACTATGGTATAGAAAGGGCTAAGTTATAGTGTTATATATATAAAGAAAGTGAATGGAAAAAAGAGGTCAAGTGGGAGCAATGACAGGTCAAGTAAGGGGAAGTGGTCGGTGTGTGCTCTTTTGTTTGTCTTGATTGAAACCAACTTTTGTAATCTGACACTACATGTATCATATGTATGCAGTTCTCATTTGGGTCTTTGCATCGTCATCCTCCATCCTTGTTGGAGATTGTGATTGACCATCCTCTCAGGTAATTACAAAAGTGTTTCATATTGAAATTTATACGATAATATGTAATGAGTGCTTATGTAACTTGTTTTGTCCACATCCTTTTTAACCTTTGCTTTATGTAAATCACTTGCATTCCATCAACATGATCGGATAATGTTATACTTCATTGTAGGTTGTAGGAGAGCGAACCCTTTTCCCGTTTGCCTCGTCATCACAAGCTTCATTGTTGGACATTTCACACAGATCATCATCACAGGTGTGAATGTGTTTCATATTGGCGCGTACAATGTCTTATGACTGTTTTTAAAATATTTTGTATGTCAAGTATGCATGTTGCTTTTTCTATACAATTAATGTTCATTATGAGTGAACCTTAGTTTCCCGTTTGAGATTCATTACACTGATTCTTCCGGATAGTTTGGATTAATCATTGTATTGATTCTTGAATTGTCCGTTTAGACAGTTTGGGAAGACTCAATTATTATAGTATATTCATATGTATACACTACTAGAAAAACAGCTTTTTACATCGGTTATTTTGGACATTCTACATCGGTTTTGAACCGATGTTGAATCAGGCGACGTTGAAAGTATGCAAGTTAACATCGATTTTCAAAACCGATGTTAACGAAACTAAACAACATCGGTTTTCCAGCAATAACCGATGTGGATATCTGATAAATGAAAACGGTAAAAAGTGTAAAAGATAGTTTAACATCGGTTTTCCCTAAAACTGATGTTATATAGTACTTACAGCATCGGTTTTAGGGAAAACCGATGTAGAAGGGTCCAGTTCTACATCGGTTTTTCCTATAACCGATGTTGTATAGTTAGTTTCTACGTCATTTATTACGAAACCGATGTAAAGGCCATTTTTAAAAAAAATGGTTTAGTCTATTTATTTCCCTCACTGTAATATTAAAAAATACATTAAAAGCTTAAACCAATATTAAAACTTTAAGACACTTTAATTAACAAATATATGGTTAATGGAAATCAATATATCTATTGTTATGGCACATTTTATACAAGCAGTGGGCTACAATGAAATATATGCAAATACTTAAAGAACTCAACACAAAATAAAGTATTCACACTGTGAAAAACCTTCGTAATCTTAATTATATTAAATAAGGTGGGTCACTAAATTTACATAACAAAATACTTGTCGGAAACAAGAAACAGACAAACATATATAAATTTACATAACCCTGTGTCACTAGTGCCACTATACTACATCACGTGGGAACCATATATAGATTGAATTTCCATTCATAGTCCTTTCTTTTCTTTGACCTGCGAGCATAGGAGTAAGAAGAAATATTTATTTCTCATTGAAAAGTATCTTCTATATTCTTGGAGCCATCAAATTTTATACCACAAAGGACTATACTGCATCAAGTGTGGCATCTTTTCTTGAGTTTATCTTGTTAAATTTGATGAAATTTCGGTACAATGCATTTCACTTTGTTCTCCAGGTGCATACTTGACTGTGGTGGAACTCATGTCACCGCTTTCATGTCGTGTACTCGAAGACCAAAGCGAAATGCTGCCGAAATTTTGTCAAATTTAAGATAAGAAACGCAACCTATACATATGAATATACTATAAAAATATGTCTTCCTGAATGGGATAGGGTGACACCTTGAATGAAACAAGAGAGGTTTTCATGCATCGAATAACTTTGTGAGTATCACAAAGTTATTAGTTACATGGATCGAAGTTGAAGAATGCAAGTCGCATCACGGTTGAGTATGAAGAAGGCGTTGAACATTTCTTGCAATTTGCATCCGAAAAAAGTCGACCGGATGGGGATGGAAAATATTTATGTCCCTGTATCAATTGTTTGAATGGAAGACACCAACTACTGGACGACATACGGGAGCATCTTTTGTGCGATGGGATTAAGAAGACTTATACGACATGGATATGGCATGGTGAATTGACAGACATGCAGAGGGTCTCGCAAACTGAACCACTTGATGTTGATATCGGAGATCGATTAGATGATATGATTCGTGATCTGGGACATGAGTCATTTAAGCAAGCACATGCCCCAATGTATGATACGTTGGAAAGTGATTCGAAGAAGCCGTTGTATCCAGGGTGCAAAGAGTCACTGACATTGTTGTCCGCGGTGTTAAATCTGGTTAATGTAAAGGCCAGATATGGGTGTAGTGACAAAAAAGCTTCAGTTCACTGCTTGGGGTAGTTAAGGACATGCTTCTAGAGGAAAACACGTTGCCAAGCAGTTACTATTTGGCGAAGAAGATACTTTCTCCAATGGGTATGGAGTATAAGAAAATTCATGCCTGTCCTAAAGACTGCATATTGTACAGAAATGAATTTGAACAAATGGATAAATGCCCCACGTGTGGGGTATCACGGTACAAAGTGAAGGACGATGACGACTGTGCCAGTGATCAGAGTTCAAAGAAAAGCCCTCCCGCGAAGGTGTTGTGGTATCTTCCGATCATTCCAAGGTTTAAGCGTCTTTTTGCTAACGAAGATGACGTAAGAGACCTTACATGGCATGCAGAGGGAAGACACTGTGATGGAATGCTCTGACATCCGGCAGATTCGGGGCAGTGGATGAAGATTGACCGTTTGTATCCGCAATTCGCCAAAGACCCAAGAAATCTCAAGCTTGCACTTGCCAGTGATGGAATAAATCCCTACGGCAGTTTAAGTACTCAGCACAGTTCATGGCCTGTTTTGATAGTCATCTACAACCTGCCTCCTTGGTTGTGCATGAAGCGAAAATACATGATGTTGTCTATGATGATATCGGGCCCAAGACAGCCAAGAAATGACATTGATGTTTATCTTAGTCCCTTTATTGACGACTTGACAAAGTTGTGGGATGAGGGGGTGGCCGTGTTTGATGGGTATCGAAAGGAGACATTCAAGTTGCGTGCAATGCTATTTTGTACCATTAATGATTTTCCAGCGTATGAGAATTTGAGTGGATACAGTGTAAAGGGTCATCGTGCATGCCCTATCTGTGAGCAAGACACGAGTTTCGTGCAACTTAAACATGGAAGAAAAACAATTTACACACGACATCGACGTTTTTTGAAACCTTATCACCCATATCGGCGATTGAAAAAAGCATTTAATGGAAGTCAAGAGCATGAAATTGCACCGATTCCACTAACCGGTGACCAGGTTCTTGAGCGGGTTGAGGGCATCCATACTGTATTTGGAAAGACTCAAAAGAAGCAGAAAGGTCATACTTGCATATGGAAGAAGAGGTCAATACTGTTTGATCTTCCATACTAGTTTGATCTAGATGTTAGACATTGTATCGATGTTATGCATGTGGAGAAAAATGTGTGCGACAGTGTGATCGGCACGTTGCTTAACATTCAAGGCAAGACAAAGGATGGTTTGAACACTCGTCAAGATCTTGCTGAGATGGGTATACGTGAGCAGTTACATCCTAGGTCCGATGGTAAGAAAATTTACTTGCCTTCAGCATGCTACACTTTGTCAAGAAAGGAGAAGATCTGTTTCTGTCAGTGTCTGCGCCAAGTGAAAGTGCCACAAGGATACTCTTCAAATATTAAGAGCCTTGTACAGATGAAAGATCTGAAACTAGTTGGCTTAAAGTCTCACGATTACCACGTGTTGATGCAGCAATTGTTAGCCGTGGCGATTCGAGACATTTTGCCTGACAAAGTCAGGCATGCTATAAGTCGGCTGTGCTTTTTCTTCAATGCCATTTGTTCAAAAGTCGTGGATCCGGTAAAGTTAGATGACTTGCACTACTAGAAAAAGCACTTTCTACATCGGTTATTTTGGACATTCAACATCGGTTTTCAACCGATGTTGAAACCAACGACGTTGAAAGTATCAACATTAACATCGGTTATTGAAAACCGATGTTAACATAACTATACAACATCGGTTTTCTTAAAAAACCGATGTTGAATAATAAGAAATTAACAAAAAAAAATGTAAACTGCGCAAATTCAACATCGGTTTTTTGTAAAAACCGATGTTAAATTTACATAACAACATCGGTTTTTGATAAGAACCGATGTTGTTGTTAGTAAATTTACATCGGTTCTTCCAAAAACCGATGTTGTATATTCACTTACTACATCGTTTATTAAATAACCGATTTAGAATGTCATTTTTTAAAAAAAAAAATTGACCTATTCTCTTTATTACTCCAAGCCTGATACTTTAACCCCATAATTCCAATGTATACAACTTCAACATGTGTGGAAGATGAGAACATAAACGCACACAAGTATAAATATAACTTTAATATTTAAGCAATATATAAACTAACTTTACATAAACGCACACAAGTATAAATGATTTTGGTCATTATTCAGCTACCAAAACTCAAAATGATTTTGGCAAGCAAATATTTTTTTTTTCAGCACTAGCTAAACGTATTTGCACAAATAAGGGACTTGTAAATTTACAGAAAGATTCAGCTTGATTTAAACAGGGATTTGCACAAACAAGAATTGAAAAATTACATGTAATTAAAAAATATACAATTATAACTAATTAAAAAATAAAAAGAATAAAGAAAAGACAACTTCATTATTTATGATATAAACAAGCATCTAATCATAATGCTACAATTAATAAGATTCATACCGTGGTTTTGATTTATTATGCATTATTGCATTTGCTTAGTTATAGAAGGATCATTTTTTAATTGCATAGTTAAGCATAATGTACAAAATAGAAAGAATATAAGATATTGATTTTATTGGAAGTTTGTATTCCTTCACGTGGATATGGTACCCTGGAAGAACTGCTTCCCTTCACGCATTTTCTTTTTAATATATTAAATATTACTAATACTTAAGGAAGTGCTAGAAAATATAAATTACTTAGTGGAAGTGTACCTAAAGTGGATGTAGAGTAAAACATTATATTATTGTAAGTTCATATCAAATAAACATTACTTTTGGGCACGTATAAAAAAGACCAAAACCCATTACAATTGTGACACTCACACACTAGAGCCACTTTAATATATAATAGAAAACACTTTTTATTTTGATATGTGTCATATCCCTAGTTCACATCCCTAGTTTTGAAATTAAGTGTTAACTAATATGGCATATTATATTATAATGGGTTGATGATGATAAAGAAAAGACAGAATGAGGGTCATAATCATTGGAAAGGGATAAGTGTCCAAAATGAATGATTATCGTGGAACATGAAGCAGGTGGGGTTCAAATGAGGTAAAAGAGATTGAATGGGTTAACTAGTACCTACAATACATATTAATATTTCTAAATTATGATAAAAAAAATTCACCAATTAAAATTGGACTTACTGACAAGCTTTCTTTCTTTCAATTCTTTGTCCTTTCTCTGGTCTATGATGCATACCTTTTTTTACATATATTAACAGTTATCAAAAGGAAGGATCAATTACAAAATTTCTGATAGTCTTTGGGTTTAATTGGAATATCAGAGTTCATAATGGCTAGCTGCAACATGAGAAGACTTCTACTGAAAACTAAGAATAGAAGCTCAAAAGGTAATGCTAAAAGCTCAACAGAATCCTGGTGATAGATGAGAAGAGAACACAGATGGAGTAGAAGTGCAAGGCTTCCACATAATAGAGAAATTCATTTTAGCACTATTTTGGTATTTTTGAGAAAAAATTCAGGACAAAGTGCAATCTAATACTATCTTGACACACTATTTTGAATGATTTTAAAAGCATTAGAACTATCAACAAAGTCAGCATTAGCAAGCAGACAAATACTGATAACTTAAATTAGACTTAATTCTCTAGGGACTCACTCCATTTGCTAGGGGTTTCTACCTTTTTTGTTTGTTGTCGAGTATTGTGATTCCCCTTGTAATGCCACTCGTTTGGACTCTGACAATACCCTCTATGCAAGTTACAAGAGAAGGATCAACAGCTGCAAGAACCACAGTTGGGTCATGAAGGTAAACCCCTGTATAAAAAGTAAATATAATTAGTAATTTAGATTATTAGGTCTTTACCAATTCTTAAATGCACTATGAACACAAACCTTTGACATTGTATGCCTCCTGATGGTAAGAGAAATATACATCCAAGATTTTGTTCAAGTATTGCGCAAATTTTCCATTTGAGCTTGCCAATTTCTCTCGATCAGATTCTAGTCATTTTGTATTAGATGAGTAAACCAGAACAGTGGTGAGTCTGGTGCCAGAGAAAGTCAAATGACATACACCATAATTAACATAGAATATTGTTGGGTTCGGTTGAACTATAGTAATCTATTGCACTATTTATCCAGACATTTTATGGGTTCGGTTGAGCTAAAAACTTTATATTAGAAATTTATTAAATAAAAAACTAGAAACATACCCATAACATGTTGCTAAACTAACATGCATAAATTCTGAAATAAGAATAAAATAAAATTACTATAACCGTTGAAGAAATAGTAAACCATACAAGATTTATCAAAGGAGAGTTACCCATTTAAGTATGACAAAATGATTCAAGTATAGCAAAGGAGCACAAAGGAATTTGTCAAAGGGGGTACCAGTCAGTACAACTTGGTGGGTAACATTTATCCCCACTGCAAGTACATCTGCCCCACTTGTAAATACAACGTCTGCAGCCTCTGGATCACCAAATATCTGGAACAAATCCAACCAAAGAGTTAGACAGATTGAGTTGTGAATGATATAATATTTATATGGAAGATTAAGAATTTGAATACAGGATGGAAATACTCACGTTGGCTTCAGCAGCTGGATTCACATTGCCATTTACTGCAAAAGCACCACCAAGAATCACAATCTGCCCGATGTTCTTAGCAAATTCCGGATCCAGCTGTATAGCCTGCAAACATATATTATTGTCATCATGAAAAACAGTATGAAGAGTAACATGAAAATGCCATATTGCGAAATTCTACATATATCATACCAAAGCAATATTTGTAAGTGGGCCCAATGCGATCACAGTGACTTTGCCAGGGTTAACTTTAAGCATAAGGTCTTTTATCTTTAAGCATAATTCTGTGCATTATATTTAATTTGATTAAAACTTTAAGTGCTAAAATTGACAGGTAAAATATCAAGAACCAACAACATACCAGAAATAGACCAAGAACAATCCCTTTGTAAAGTGCACTAAAGCCTTCCTCCCTCATCAACTTCATGATATTTATAAGACCATGAGCATCTCAATTCAAAGAATGGTTGCAGATATGTTCCATTCCTATAGGAGATAAGAAACATATAGTGAAATGATGTCACAGAGCCTACTGCAGTACAGAAATAGAAAGCTTTCAATTTTCTTTTCCTTTGGCTATTATTGCGAACACCAAGAACCAGAAGAGAAACTACCTCTTAAAGAGTTAAAATCAAGTCTATCAAAACTACCAAGCCGGATCAAAAGTAAACCTTCACCTGCAAAGCATAAAAAGAGTTAGAACTTAGAAGACTATTGTTATCAAAATTCCAAATCCTAGAATCTCCTTTAAGATTTGCCTCCCACAAATACTGGAAGCAAAATCACCCTATTTCTACCCCCACCATTATCCTTCCAAAAACTTGAAAACACTGAAAACCCATGAGTTTCGCCCCCAGCATTTTCAACAGAGACCAAGTAGAATAAAAAAAAATACCCAAATTTGAAGAAACCCTCCTCAGATTGAAGTATTAGAACTAGTTTCAGAGATGAAATCTACGGAAGAATCAGAAAGGCATCAACTTTACACAGCAAAAGATACAAACGAAGCAAAAAGACACAAGCTTTAAGTCAAAATGCCTCCACCTCCGCCACTGCCGTCGAAAGAGTTGCTGGAAGTTCTGGCGGAGTTCTGAGATGACAAAGCAATAACGACGAGTTTCACAGCGTTAGGTTCCTTGCCACCGGAGTTCTTCACCGCCACGCCCTGCGGCTTGCTGGTCTCGATGTCAGTCCGGAGCACCAACCGCCACTCCGCCGCCCTCTGTGCTGTCGCACCGCTTTCTCTTGCCACCGGATTGATGGCCATCCATGAACACTTCGAGTAAGCCACGCGGATCGAGGGGAAGGTTGAGGGTAGTGTAGGACTTCAGGGTGAAGGAGAGGAGGTGAGGGTCAAAGGGGAGGAGGAGGGTAGAGTGGACGCGGCGGAAAACGAAAATGACTTATGAATGAGAACGAGTGAGAGTGAGTAAGAGTGAGTGAGTAAGCGAGAAGGAGGAAACTAAAGGGCCATTCGAAATTGTGAAAAACACAACATCGGTTTTTTTTTTTTAAAATCGATGTTATTTTTTTAGGATTACATCGGTTTTACTAAAAACCGATGTTAACATAAAAAACAACATCGGTTTTTTTTATTTTTTTTTAAAACCGATGTTAACAATCTTTATTTATTTACAAGGATGCCACCGCGTTTTTTTTTACATCGGTTTTATTAAAACCGATGTTACAATGACGATGTTAAAAGCACTTTTTTTAGTAGTGTTGGAAGAAGAGGCGGCAATTATCTTGTGTCAGTTGGAGATGTATTTTCCTCCTTCATTTTTCGACATAATGGTTCACTTACTTGTTCATCTGGTAAGAGAAATTAAATTGTGTGGTCCGATTTATTTACGATGGATGTACCCGGTCGAACGATACATGAAGATCTTGAAAGGGTATACAAAAAACCTACATCGTCCTGAAGCATCGATAGTTGAAAGGTACATTGCAGAAGAAGCTGTAGAGTTTTGTTCTGAGTACCTTGAAAAGGCAAAACCTGTTGGGCTTCCGGAGTCGCGGCATGAGGACAGAGTGGGAGGAAAGGGTACACGAGGGCTGCATGTTATAACGCCCGCTTTGCATGAATTGCAACAAGCTCAATTGTATGTCCTGAATAACAGTCATGAAGTCCTACCATACATGGTTCGTCATCAAGCATTAGTCAAGGAAACTAATCCACGAATGACGAAGAATAGGTTATTGAAAGAGCATAACAAGACTTTTCTGAATTGGTTTAAAGATACAATCTTTAGTGATGAATCTTCATCTGAAACAATGAGGAAGTTAGCATATGGGCCTAAAAGAAATGTTAGAAGTTGGTAGGGGTATGATATCAACAAGTACTCGTTCTACACCAAACAACAAGATGACAATAGCACAATGTAAAACAGTGGGGTCAGCCTAAGGGCTGAGTCCCAGCACTTCGCTTCTGTGCATGACCACAATCCACGGTTGGCATGCTTGCCTTACTTTGGAGTCATTAATGGCATCTGGGAGCTTAATTATGTTACTTTCATTGTGTGTGTTTTCAAATGCAAGTGGGTTGATATCAACAGTGGTGTGCGAACCGAGGACTTGGGATTTACTTTGGTAGATCTGAACAAACTAGCTTATCAAGATGAACCTTTCATCATGGCAGAACAAGCTAAACAAGTGTTTTATGTTCAAGATCCTTGTGACGAAAGGTGGTCAGTGGTACTACAAGGAAAAACCATTAGCATTAATGTTGATGATGATGACTCAACCGCCGATACAAGTGTCACTCAATTCCCTACACCAATCCCTAACGTCATAAGAGAAGACGAGGTGGACGACGTTCATGCAAATCATAATGATCATGATGAAGGAGAATTAATTAACATCACTTAATGTAAATTTTTTTTAAGCTCATTTGACTTGTACAATTTCATGATTATGCATATTGTGACTTAACTTTACTTATCTGTGTTATTTGTTTTTTACAGGATCATGACTACACCACCCAGCTCCCCTCCTAGTGATGAGGCACCCCATCCTCCTCCTGAGTCAGGAGCGGCTCATGCTGAGTCAGCACCTCCGCTTGAGTCAGGACCTTCAGCGAAGAAGACGACGAAGGCAACACGGCTAAGGTCACTTGCCACTGAGCTCCTGGTGGTGACAGACCGGTGGTCCATGTGGATCCTGTGATAGGGAAGGCTGACGGTCCTCAGGCAAAGAAATTGAAGACATATCTAGGGATTGGGGCTAGGGACAAGATCGACATCACCCTTCCTAATTGGAGGGAAGTTCCTTCAGCGCAGAAGGACTTGATTTAGGAGGACATTCAGGTATATGTCATTTAAAGGACTACATAATTGTTTTAATTATACAATTAAAATGTTGTTGACGTTACTTTATGGCCCATTTTCCTTCTAATGCAGGCTGATTTGATATACCTGAGGCGTCTGACCATCGGACAAAGAAGAAGATTCTGCAGACCGTGGGCGAGCACTGGAGGCAGTTCAAATTAGATTTGAAATGGAAATGGGTCCTCACCGAAGGGAACAATGATGATGTTGATGCTGTATGCGAAAAATATGACATTGGTAAGGAACAGTGGACCCAATTCTGTGCTTCTCGGCGAACGGCTCCCTGGGAGGTTAGTTGTTTCACAAAACCTTACAATTTAACAATTAGTTGTCAAACAGGTTAAATATTTGTAAACCTATGTGTCAAATTGTAACAGGATGTTAGAAAGAAGGCCCAGGCGATCCAAAAGCTGAACACCGCCCCTCACGTGTTGTCCCGCGGGGGTTACGAGTTGCTCGAGAAGAGATTGCTGGACGAAAAAGCGAAGAGGCAATTGGAGGGAGCAACTCGTGATGATAGAACAGAGACCATCATTCATCCTCCGTCCCCCGTGAGATGACACGTCAAGTGGAAGCTCGCTCACACAAAGAAGACCGGCGAGATGACTTCGAAGGCGGCACGCGAGATTGCTGAGAGGATTGTAAGTCAAACAACAATGTCATACACATTTAATGAATTTTTGGCATCACAAATGATGAAACTAACGTTAATTATTTCTTGATTGCAGGATTCCCTGGATGAGCAAGCCTCACAGGGTTCTTTTGTCGCCAGTGGACGTCAGGATGTCCTCACTGCTGCCATTGGACGACCAGAGCACCCCGGCCGTGTCCGTGGTGCTGGAGCTGGTGTTACCATTACCTCATACTTCGGACCGGCTCCATCATCCTCTCGCAAGTTGAAGTCTGCATCCATGGCGCCTGAAGACTTGGATCGTCTGAAAGACAACATCAGGGTAGAGTTGGAGCAGTCCATCACTGATCGGCTTGCACAGTCGATCACAGAAAGAGTTACGCAACAAGTGATGATGAGCTTCAGCCAATTGCAGTCCCAAATGCAGTCTCAGGGTGCCATGCAGCCTCCGAAGGTTCAGTCATGTCCTCTTGGTACCCGTGTCAGCACCAACGGAAGCTGTGTCGATCCCTCGGGCAATGACCCTGACACGGGTGCATCTGACAGGCGTGGGTTGTACGTGGATGACAATCTTCCCCGCCTTGTTGCCCTTGGCAGAGTTTATGAGGGATCGACGATCGTGCACAGCGTCCCTCTTGGCACTGATCAGGTCAAGGTCAGTGTTGAGGAAGTACGCGATGCTGATGCTCGTGTCCATGTTCCCACTGACGAGGTTCAGTTAGTGGGCCAGGCACTTAACACTTTCCTTCCTTGGCCGACACATCTTGTACAGACAATTTTGCTTCAGGTTTATCATTTTTCCCTTATTTCTTCTTATTTACGAATGATTTGTGACATATCAAGTTAACCTGATCGTTCACTTTTGGTTGTTAACTGTGTATGATAAACAACAATCCAAGGGACCGGCGAAACCTGTAGATAAGCCGCAACCTTTTTCTGATCCCTTGTACCAGATAGCATTGACCATCCTCGATCTATTCCTCAGACCCTTCCAGGTGCCATGGGAGCCGGAGATGTTCGGGGTGCATAATGACAACTTCCCCTTGTACATCAAGCATGAGGATATTTCGGAGATCATCCATGGTGGTCAATGTCTCAACATCTCCATTATACAATTGTGGATTTTGTAAGTCACTTTCAATTGACTAGCATTAGTTGTTGAATTGTTTTATGTTGATCCATAATTGACTTTATTTTCACGATACAATAGGCATATGAATGAATTAAGCCTGCAATCGGATCATCCCTATGTGTATGGATTCCTCGAGCCACAGTCCATACAGAGATCTGGCCAATCTCAATTTCAAATCGAGGACTATATGAAGAAATGGATGCAGAGTTCACAGAAAGATGTCTACTTTGCACCGTATTTGAATGGGTAAGTATCAATTTATATCACAATTTAATTAATGTATGCAGTATAATATATAACTTGTTTTTGGACAATGCAGTGCACATTGGCAACTAGTAGTTATTTGTCCTAAGGCCAATGTAGTGGTCTGGTTCTGTTCGTTGCATAAAAGGCCTGATAACTACCTTAAAGGCATTATTAACAGGTACTTCCTAATTTGTAACACATTTATGTTATTTCTATGGCACGAATATGTTTATTGTACACTATGCATGCTTGTTTCTCTTAAGCAGTGCTTTGAAGGGAGTCCTTGACACTCCAGGAAATAAATCAAAGGCTACTACTAAATGGATTGCGCTTAAAGTAAGTCTTCTAATAAATCATGGTTTATGTATTGAACGATATTTTTATGGCAATTTACACTAACAGTGCTGTTAACTTTGACTATGTTTTTCAATTTAGTGTAATAAGAAAAAAGGAAGCACTGAGTATAGCTATTATGTCATGCATTGGATGTTGACAATAGTCCAAGGAGGCTTCTCAGATAACTGGGACATGGTAATTAATTGTCTAATTCAAAACTAATTCTTTTTTACTTGTTTTTGTTTTGTACTTATTAAATTATGTTTTCTTATGTCATGCAGTATTTCACTGATGAAAGACCATTGGAAGCCGACACCTTGAAGGCTATTAGGGTTCAATGGGCGAAATTTTTTCTTAAGATTATAGATGACTTATTAATAGATTAGGTGGTTATTGGATTTTCAAAACAATTGTATAAACATTAGGTTAGGAAATTCTTTTATGTACATTGAGACTATTGAATTTTATTTGTTATTCAAATATCAATTTATTTGAATGTATTCTGAAATTGGCTGGATCTGATTTTTAATTTACAGGTTGAAGAACTGCTAAAATTTAAAAAACAGACAAAATATTAAAAAAAATTAATTAAGAAACAACATCGGTTTTCTTGAAAACCAATGTTAACTTAAACTACAACATCGGTTTTCTTTGCAAAATCGATGTTGTTACATCAAATCAACATCGGTTTTCTTTGCAAAACCGATGTTGATTTCATGTAACAACATCGGTTTTGCAAAGAAAACCGATGTTGTTAAATCATATCAACATCAGTTTTTGATAAAAATCGATGTTGTGGTGTAACTTAACATCGGTTTTTCTCAGAAATCGATGTTAAGATTCCATCATTATGAGACCTTAATGTTTTAATTTATCATATATCCACATCGGTTATATCTGGAAAATCGATGTTGTGTACGTTTGTTAACATCGATTTTGAAAACCGATGTTAACTTCCAGACATTCAACGTCGTCTGATTCAACATCGGTTCAAAATCGATGTGGAATGTCTAAAATAACCGATGTGGAAGGCTCTTTTTCTAGTAGTGTAAGAGACTTCCCTAACAGACATGTAGAGAGATTAGACTGCTTTGCTGCTGCTGCAATGCTTTATTTTGTTCTTTGTTGTTTAATTTTCCCTGTTTTTGTGATAATATAATTTCCTTCTTTGTCATACACTCATAATGAATTTCTTGTGCATGTGTGTATGATTATAAGCATTTGTCATTGAGTAATAATAAAGAGTGTATTGACAAAAAAGAAGAAAAAAAAACTGTTGTTGTTTTGTGAGAATTTAAATATTGTATCCACCTTAGCTACTTGGTTGTATTGGCCTAATGCATAAAAGACTTTTCTCTTTGGCTACGTAAGATCAAATTTCATTTGTTTACAACCTCAACATCAGTGGATGGGAAATGATGATATCACTTGGTTTCATGGTTGGTGCAAGGTAATGGCATTCTTTTCTCTTCCTTTTGCTGTAGTCATTCTTTTTGTTATATGTCAAATAGAAATGACTGATAATTAAGTGGTGGTCACTGTTAACTGTTGTATTAAGAAACCATCTAAACCGATGCTCACAATTTTCTTTAGGAACTTTTTCTGATCTAGTATTTGGTCTCTTTACAGGTTTATGGACCTGAGGCAACAATAACAGGTATATGCAAATAGCTAATCCAATGCATAATTGATGCTGCTTAATTATCTATTCTTAGGCCGATCCCTTCTTTTACATGTATTTTTCATGGCTAGTCTGAAGTGATTGTTGATTCTTGGTTCCCTTTCCAACTCTCAGGATTGGTAACTTTGGTGAGTTAGACCATAGGATGTTATAAAATAGTCATTTAGTCATCCAATAAAGTGGTCAAGAGTGTTTTGTATCATCTAGAATTCTGATAGTACAGTATTGGCACAATAAACTGGAATGTGTAATTGTTTTATGTTATGTCAAGATGTAATTTCATGGCTCTCGGCTTTACTTTTAGCAAGTAAATTCATTTTGTTTCAACTTCATGGGAATTTAAAAATTTCTGTTTAAAAGGGTCTTCCAAAAAACAGTGTTGAGGTGTTTAAAAAAAGACGATTTAAAAAAAATTTAAATGAAAACAAAAACGGTTATTTGTTAAAAACTGTCTTTGTAGGTGCTTAAAAACAGTTATCTTAATTTTTTTTATTATTTAATGTAGATACAAAGATGATTTTAAGGCAAAACCGTCTTTGTATGTGGATATACATAGACGGTTTTGTCTTAAAACCGTCTTTGTATCTACATTAAAAAATAAAATAAAAAATAAAAAAAGTAGATACAAAGATGGTTTTAAGGTAAAACCGTCTTTGTATGTGGACATACAAAGATGATTTTTCCTTAAAATCGTCTTTGTATCTTCTTTTTTTTTAAATTAAAAAAAATAAACATACAAAGACTGTTTTAAGACAAAACCGTCCTTGTATGTGGACATACAAAAATGATTTTATCTTAAAATCGTCTTTGTATCTACATTAAAAAAATTAAAAAAAAATTTAAATACAAAGACGGTTTTACCTTAAAAATCATCTTTGTATCTACATTAAAAATAATAATAATAAGATACAAAGACGTTTTTCCTAAAAATTGTCTTTGTATCTACATTAAAAAATAAAAAAAATTAAGATACAAAGACGATTTTTAAGGTAAAATCGTCTTTGTATGTGGACATACAAAGACGGTGTTTCCTAAAAATCGTCTTTGTATCCATTAAAAAAAATGAAGATGATTTTTGAACCGACGTCAAAAGTGTTGTTTTTCAACAAAGACAGTTCTACAATCGTCGTCGTATGGGGTTTAGAACCGTCGTCGAAAGCCTCGCCTATAGTAGTGGAGAAATAGGTTTCAGCCTAGGCTGAAGGTTAGGAACAAAAACCTGCTCTGATACCATGTGTGAATTATTTATTGTTGTGTGTTATATAAGACCACACAAAATATTCTTATTTATAACGAAAGAGGTTTACAAAATAAGGAAACTAAATAATGAGTAATAAGGAAAATAATTTCATCTAAACAAATAAACTGATGATATTCCTAATAATTAATTACTGATATTCTTTGATTTTCTATATTAATTATAAGAGATGAGGAGGAGGGGGAATTTGTGATTGCTAATTCAGTGTGGATGAAACCTTGCATGAAGGTGTAGGAGGCTTTGGGGTTGTTGTTGGCTTTGCAGTGGGTTACTGATATGGAAATGTCCCATGTTATATTTGAATTAGATTGGTAGATATAGTGTTGGTTGCCAAAATCTTATTTTTCTGAGGCAGGTTTGATCAACCAATGACTAAAGACAATTGATAATGCCAGTCCATCTTTTTATCATATGACACCTTATTGTATTACTTTTGTTATTAATAATGAAGAGTTGTAAGGAGATAAAAGTTGATTGGATGATTACAAAAGAAGGGAAGGAGGGAAAGGTTGCAGGTTTGATAAATCTCTCCTGCTAACAAAAACTACCAAAGATTTGGCAACATGTAGAATTTGCATTTCTGGAAATAAGAAATGAAATGTGAAATGAAAACACCTAAGGAGGTTTATTTACCAGGAAAATTCTACGGGTAAAGAACAAGAATGCAATGGTACAACAATGAATTTATCTATTATATCATCATACAGCATGAATGATCACAATTGTTGCAGTTCCATAACAAGTGTTGGATTATAACAGCAAGGGAAAAAAATATATTGAATTTCTAGAAATTAATACACAAAAAGAATAGAGGCATTAAGGGATGCCCTTTGATCCAAGTAGGATCTGATGCCAGACAAATTGTTTGGAGTTTGATCCAAAAAGAAATTTATCAAATGCTAATAATACCAACAGTGAATTAGTAATGCTCCTGATATATTGCTCCAAATTCTGCTCTCCATGCCTGATCGTCATATGTATAGGAGGAAGCTGCATTATGTGCCACATCAGAATCCTCTCCATGCAGTGGTTGTAGTGCAGACTCAGGTAATTTGCTCTCTGTAATGTACCGCTTCATGGTATTAATCTCAGTCTTGTGTTTTCTTTTCATCTTTTCAATTTGCATCTTCAAATTTTCATTATCTTGTTGCAAATTTGCAAAGTTCTCCTGTATAACATAAGAAATATATTATTCAGGAAATGAATAATCAGAAATGTGTTAAGACAGAACATATGCTGAAGCTGAAGCTTCTCAATCACAGTTACTGGTTTTTAAGTCACATTATGCTCCTTCCTGTTTTTATTTGTAACTTTGGTATTTGATAAATAGGGAGGCCAAAGTATTAGTGCAATATAAATTATATAATCCATTTTAAGAACATTCCTTGTTTCCTTTTACCCTTTTAACAAATAATAGAATGACAGAATTACAATTCACTCTGTATTCATTATAGTGCCTCTTTCCTTGTTAATTTTGTATTATTTTAAGCCAGTCCCTTCCTTTTTCCTGTTTATTTGGTAGCTGGTGTGCCAAACACCAACCCAAATTAACACCAGAATAACACCCTTAAAATATGATAGATTGATTAGGGAAGCCCTTAATGAGATAGAACTGTACCTCGCAACAGCTGCTGCATGTTCAGCTTCTCGATCTTAGTCTAACAAGTAGTTCTCCAGCAGCCTGAACAGCTTCAGTGGTATCTCGAAGTTGAATCTTCAAGCTCTGGTTCTCTTGTTTCAATAATTTTGATTCCCTTTCTCTTTCCACTCTCAATGCAGAAAGCTCAGAAGAAAGATATTTGGCAAAGCGAGCATGACCTTTTTTCGAGACTTTTGTTGCGGCCTTCTTCACCTCTGCTATCCCTTCCATTGTAGCATCATGCTTAGTAACCAAGTCATCATATTTTTTTTGTAGATCAGCGTAGTGTTCTACCATTCTAGCATGTCCCATAACAGCTCTCTTTAGTGCATCATCCATCTCCGCTGAGGACTTCTTCTCTAATTATATTTAAGTCTATGTTATAAATGCAATACACAGTACTTTAGCACAAAAAGGAAGTATTTAAAAAATCTTAGTTATCAATTTGATCCTTAAATTTTTGTAAATTATTTAATTTGGTCTCCAAACTTTTAAAAGATTTAATTTGATTCTCAAGTTCTAAAAAATGAATTAATTTGTTCTCTAAATTTTTAAAAGGTTTAATTTGATCTTCAAATTTTTAAGAATTTGAAGACAAAATTGAACTATTTAAAATAATTTAAGTATCAAATTGATGTATTTTTAAAAAAAATGAATTTTTAAAAAATTTGAAGACTAAATTGAATCATTTTTAAGAACTTGAGATCAAATTAAATTTGTAAAAATTTTAAGGACCAAATTAAATTATTTAAAATGATTTAGAAACTAAATAGATAATTAAGCCCTTAAAAAAATTTACTTTTCTTTCCCTCTTCAATTTGTTCCTCCATATTCCCTACAAAACAAACAAAATAAATTTGTGAAATCAAAACTCAAAAAAAAAATAATGAAGAAAAACACGAAACAAAATTGTTTTAATTCACTTTTAAATCACACATGAGCTACACCTAGTCTATGACACATGGATTATATTTTTATTTTTCTTTTACTATGCACAATTTGAGATTACAAGAATTTTTCTTACACCACGATTATTCTTTAGGCAAGTCACATGATCTTTTTTCTTTAAGAAATTCCTTCAAACTCTCCCTCACACTAAAGTGTTTGCAGAAAATACAAAAAAAAATTGTTAATGCTATCAACAAATATACAATAGATTTTTAATTGAGAGCTGAGAATATTCTATATAACTAAACAAAATGTTCAAGAATTATTCTTTTTCTTCTACCAACTTACATATATACCAATATGCAGGACCCTAACACTTTCTTGCTTGGCTGACACATCTTGTACAGCATATTTTGAAAAAGGTATTTCATTTTTGGCTTGTTTATTGTCATTTAAGAATGATTTGTCTCATATAAAGTGAAGATGGTCGTTCACTTATGTTTGTTAGTTGTGTAGGATAAACAGGGACTTGAGGGACCGATGACACCTGTACATAAGCCAGAACCTATTGTCGATCCCCTGTATTGGGTCGCATTGACCATCCCAGATCTTTTCCTAAGACCCATGGCAGTGTCGTGGGACACTACTTTGTTCGGGGTGTATAATGACAACTTCCCGTTGTACATAAAACATGAGAATATTTATGAGATACTCCACAGTGGTCAATGTCTGAGCATCTCCATTATACAATTGTGGATTTTGTAAGTCACTTTCAATTGGCTACCGTTAGATAACTAATTGTTTTATATTCTTGCATAATTGACTTTATTTTCAAAATAATAGGCATATGAATGACTTATGTCTGCAATCGGATCATGCCAATGTGTATGGATTCATTGAGCCACAGTCCATACAGAGATCTGGGCAATCTCAATTTGAATCTGATGACTATATCAAGAAATGGATGCAGAGTTCACAGAAAGATGTTTACCTTGCAGCGTAATTGAATGGGTAAGTAAAAATGTACAAATGAATTTAAATAATGTATGCAGTATAATAACTTCTTTTTCTCCAATGTAGTGCACATTGGCAACTGGTCGTTATATGTCCTAAGGACAATGTTGTCATGTGTTTCTGTTCGTTGCACAACAAGCCTGATAACTACTTGAAAGGAATTATTAACAGGTAGGTTGTAATTTGTAAGACATTTATGTTATTATTTCTAACTCATGAATATGTTAATTATATAATATGCATACATGTTTCTCTTAAGCAGTGCTTTGAAGGGAGTCCATGATACTCAGGGAAATAAATCAAAAGCTACTACTAAATGGATTGCGGTTAAAGTAAGTCATTTAAATAATGGTTTATGTATTCAAAATAACTTTTATTAGTATTTACACTAATTTTCGTTTAACTTTGACTATGTTATTGAATTTAATGTAATAAGCAAAAAGGAAGCACTGAGTGTGGTTATTATGTCATGCATTGGATGTTGACGATAGTCCAAGGAGGCTTCAGGGATAACTGGGACATGGTAATTGTCTAATTCAAAACTAATTTTATTTTTTTTACTTGTTTTTATTTATACTTCTTATATTATGTTTGATTATGTCATGCAATATTTCACTGATCAAAGACCACGGGAAGCCGAGAGATTGAAGGCTCTTAGGGTTCAATGGGTTACATTTTATCTTAAAGTTAAAGATGAAATATTAGGTTAGGTGGTTAAGGGATTTTTAAACAATTGTATAAACACTTGGTTAGAAAATCATTTTTATGTACATTGACACTATTTGAATTTTTTTTTGTTATTCAAATATTATTTAATTGTATTGTATTCTGAAATTGGCTGGATGTCTGGTATTTCATTTGTTGGATGAATTTGGGTAAAATAAAAAAAGACAAAAAATTAAAAAAAATTAAAAAAACAACATCGATTTTTGTTAAAAACCGATGTTAACCTACACTATAGCATCGATTTTCATTAAAAATCGATGTCCTTATATGTAACAACATCGATTTTCTAAAGAAAACTGATATTGCTGTCATCTGACAACATAGGTTTTCATTAGAAAACTGATGTTGTTAAATAAGTTAACATCAATTTTAAACAAAAATCGATGTTGAAGTATCAGATTTTACATTTTTTTCCTTTTATTTCTTATATAGCGACATCGGTTTTTACTAAAGTTGATGTTGCATACTTTTGTTAGCATCGGTTTGTCAAAATCGATGTTAACTTCCAAACTTTCAACTCCCCTGTTTCAACATTGGTTAAAAATTGATGTTGAATGTCCAAAAAAATCGATGTTGAATGATGTTTTTCTAGTAGTGTATTCTCCTTAAACGCTACATGGACAAGGTACTGTGAGCAATTTCTTATAATTCTTTTAGTGTAAATCTGAGTCAATGACTACGATTTAGAAAACTACCCAGGTCTACTAACTTTTAGTTTTGCCATGTTGATGATACCTTAATTTGTAGTGTCAATTGACTAAGTTTTAAATTGCTTGAACTAGTTGATGGAGTACTCCTACTTGTTAGATCAAGCAGATGAATCAAAGGATCCATACATTCGGTTAGTTTATATGAGGAGATTACAAAACACTAGTTAAAATAAACGGACATATATTTTCTATAAAAAAAACACTACAAGAAAAATCGGATTTTTCGACGGAATATTTCCCACATACTATATTCCGTCGGAACTGGCAGCCTTACTCACGGATGATACTGACAAAGTTTATTTGGTGTGAAAAATTGGGGGTTTCCAACGGATGTTTTCGACAGCAACATTATCCTTCGAAAATTTCATTTGTACGGAACACAAAAGGCCCAACCCTTATTTACCAAACAAGGACCTTGTTTCGTCAAAGCCTGTTGCCTTCTTACCCTGTGTGTCGCTGCCACCGCAAGACCTCAACCTTGTTTTTGTCTCATACTCTCATTGTCTCTGGAAGTTTCGAGAGAGGTCACTCGTGTGTGAGTCGTCCCACGTCCGTCACCGTTAGCACTCAGCAGTCAACCGTGGTCTCCATCACCGCACCGCACCGCAGTCCCGCGTCCCGTCGTCCGTCTCCATCACCACACCATAGTCCCGCCAAGCTCAAGCTGTGGTGTCTTCTTCCTCTATCTCCGACTACTCAGAAGCCAAACGCACACCACCAAGCACCGTCGTGGCACCACCACACCAACCACGACCAAGTACGCTTTGCTGCTTTGGGGTTTCTCTAGTCCCATAAACAAGTAACAACATTTAACAGAACATTAGGGATTTTGTTTATTTAGAAATTTATTCAAATATGCCTATGATTTTGTTGTTTCAAGCAATAAAATCTGTTATAAAGCAACTGGATTATGAAATCCTGTCATTAAGTAATATATGACAAGGCCCAATTTTTATTTTATTTTCTTTCCATTTCTTATAGGAGTGCATTTCAATCCTAATAACAAGGAGCATGGTGCCCCTAAGGATGAGCATCGTCATGCTGCAAATTGCAATAATTTTGTGATAATTTGATGAGATTTGTAGAAAGTGATGTCTTTTGAAGAGGAGTTATTTTGATGTTTTTATTTAAGGTTTTGAGTGAAAATGAGGATTTGATGCTTTTAAGGTAGAGAAAAACCAGTGAAAATGATTATATAACAATTAAAGGATTAAATTTGAACAGAAATTTGTTAAGAGACCATTGTCATGCATCAGCTGTAACCGGGCCAAAAAACAATTAAGCCTAAGCTTAATCTTATAATTGAATTGTGTTTGAATTGATTAGATTATGTTTAATTTCTGTTGTTGATTGAAGACAGCCAGAAGCATCAGCATTAGAGTATGCAAGAGCTAATAAGGAGCTTCGGAAGCTAAGTGGTTTTATGGACCTTATTAAGGAATTGAGGGCCAAACAGAAGGTAATGAGTTGGTGCAAGTTTACCTTAGAAATAAGAAGGAAAAGGGGGAGGATAATTTTTGCTTTTGGGGGCTTATATTATCTAATGTTTCCTTTTTACTATCGGCAGGAAATTGATGGCTTGAAGTCTCTAATGGCTAGCTGAAATATCTGAGGATAAAGACATGCTTAGTATGGCTACAGAGGAAATGGGTCAGGCAATAGAAGAAGAAAGAAGACTGCAAAATTTGTTGTTGAATTCATTACTTCCTAAGGATGATGCTGATGAAAGGGATTGCATTTTGGAGGTGCGAGCAGGTAAAATGTCGCTGTTGAAAATGTATATCTATTATTAATGTCCATCAAACAAATGCTTCAATGAATGTTTGCTAAGTTGTCTTAGGACTTGTTCATCACTTTACTATTGTACCCATTTGCTTTTGTCTCTATGCTTTCTTTCATCCCAATTTTAATTTTGTTATATGTATGCCAATCCTTTGCAATTTCCACACTTTTTTTTCACCTGGTTCAAGTCAAAGAAATCATTGTGGTTTGTGATCCTTCATACAAGGACATTTTTGAAGGTTTTTCCTTACCTTTAGCTTTGCTTTCTTTTCTATACCATATTTTTTATTTGCCACTTGGTTATCAATATTCTTTTTTTGCTGAGATGCAAATGAAGATTACCAAGCAGAACTCAAATTTGCACTGCCTAAAAAAAAATACAGGATTCTGTTTATAATGGCTTTCAGGAATGTACAGTCTTTTAATCTTAATAATGGTTTATTTCTTTGTCATTCTATGTCATTTTTTAATTCCAGAACTTTAAGATTAAATTAATTTGTAGGTTTCTAAACTATTTGAGAATTTTTTAAGTAAATCTTTGTACTTTGAAAAAGTTTGTAATTAGGCCCTTAAAGTTTTAAATCTTTTTAATTGAGTCCCTAAATACATTTTTGTTAAGACTTCATTAACCTAATTTAAAAATTTTAATTATTCAATTTAGCAAGTATGTCACTAGTTTAATTATTCAGCAAATCTTTATATTGTATAAAAATTTTAATTACAATATTGATTTTGTTTTTGGTTGTTAAAATTTATTTTATAAAATAATTTTTAATAACTAAATTTTAGAGAGTAAGAATATAAAAAGAAGCAACAGTACAAAGAAGAATGTAAATAATGAAAAATTAACACTACCGAGGCAATGACCCTAAACACGTGGAGGTCATTCAGGGGATTGAGAGGGGGAACGCGTTGCTTGAGCTTAGAAGCTACGCGTCTATCTTTTTTTGTTAATTATTATTATCTTGGGTTTAATTTATTGTTATTAGTTATTATTATTACTATGAACTTAGTGTAATTTGGATTTTGATATTTTCAACTTTAATTTTAATTTTGCAATGTTGATAATTCAGTGGAGTATGTCTTTTTTTTTTTTTCAATGGAAATTATTTAGAAATAGAGTGAGGTCTTGATTGGAATGAACTGAATTGCCTAGTGTTTTTATGTGTTAGGAACGTATTAAAACTGAATTGCTTTCTTTTACTTGTAGTTTCTTTCTTGTTTCACTTTGCATTTCATAAATATCATTATTAAGAATGTAAGACTACATGCCTGTGAATTACTTTTAATTTTACTTAATTTGTTTGGGATTAATGAATTTGAATATCTATTATTAATGGCATGTATGTTATTATGTTTTATTGTTGTCGTTAAAAAATGTAATTTATAATTAAATATTCATAAATAACATTAGCTGCCAAAAAAATAAAAGGCCAAAAAACTAGTTGTCCATGCAAATTTCCTATGGAATTATCCGTCGCTAATGTCCCATGTGTATTTCCGACAGATTAATCCATCGGAAATTTTCCCCGCATCATTACCGACTGATATTTTGATCGGTAATTACCGACGGACCAAAAAATCCGTCGGTTAAAATTTCCTATGACCTTTTTATCGATGGATTTTTGTCCGCCAGAATGCTGTCGAAAATTCCATTTTTTGACTGATTTTCTAACTTAGTGACGGATTCTGTCCCTCGGAAATTCCTTTTTTTTGTAGTGAAATACTTTCTACATTGATTGTACAAATGGTAGAATATTGAACATTGATAGATTTACATATTTTAACACATTCTATGTTAATTTTAGACAAAACTAGTGTAAAAAGATGTTTTTCACATCAATTTAAAAACTTTTGTTGCAAGTGTTTAACTTTCAACATATTAATTTTAACATTAATTCAAAATTATTGTTAGAATCATTATTGTAAGTCTTTTTTAAAGTAATGATTTATGATAACACAACAATATATTGGTCTAGATTGGCCCGAATTTCTTCAGCATTACAAATTTGTTAGTCCCCCAAACTCTATGTTGGGCCAATAACCATAAATACAAAATACAAAATAAAAATAAATTAAACATGTTTAATATATAAAATATTAAAAAATATATAAATTAAAAAAAAGTTAATCAGATGGAGATTAATAGGCCTTTTTTTTTCTTACATTTTTTTAGCCTAATCTAACCCATTAGGTAGAGCCAAATAAACCTAGTTTTATTTGCGATAAATTTTAAGTTCCCAACCTTTAACGATCCAGTGTGACTATTAATTACTTTATACTGACATAATGTATACGATCCATTTTATAAGAAAACTCTTCATTAATTTGCTTATAAAAATGTGTTAATATTTTTGTAAGTTATGCAATCCAACTATGAAACAAAGACACGCCACTATGAGATACATTGTACATACAACACAGCGTGGAAAGCATAAATATCCACGCCTTATGGCACTCCTACTCCAACATACTCATCATACCCTAGTTGGTCGATCGCATACTACACTAGACTAATTCGAGATTCCTTAAGTGTTAAGATGAATGGTTCTTACCATGCCTCCTCATACCAAGCTGCTTGTGGAGGTCTAATTCGAGATTCCTTAAGTGTTCCCATACCAATTTCCACTTCAAAGGATTATTTTTGAGATGGATTCTATTGTGGCGGTTTGTATTATCCAGAAACATTTCTCCAAGTCTGTTTTGTTATGTCCGCTTATTGCTGATATCAGGAAGCATCTGTCTATGGCGGATTGCTTCTATCTCTCATATTTATAGAGAGGCTAATAGGAGTGCTGATTTTTTTTGGAAAATTTAGGCCACCAAGATAATTTTGTTTTGTCCAGAGTTGATTTCCGTGCCCCCATTCTTAGGACAATTTTTTTTCGAAGATGCTAGGGGTGTTGTCTTTCCACTAGGGTGGGTCCGCTGTAGCTTTCATTCGTTTTCCCCATCATATATGTAACTAGCCACTACTACACAATGCATATTTAACGTCGGTCATTTAAGGCTTTCAAAGTCGGTTATTAGACCGACTTTGTTTGAGACGACATTAAAAATAAATGCTACAACGTCGGTTTTTAGAAAGACCGACTTAGAATTTATTTATTTATTTTTTTTTAAAAATCGTACATTCTAAGACGGTTATTTTAAAAAATCGACTCAGAATATCAACATTCAAAGATGGTTTTTACAAAATAACCGACTTTGAATGGTAGGATACAAAGACGGTTATTTGAAAAAACCGACTTTGAATGTTGATATTCTAAGTCGGTTTTTTTAAATAACCGACTTAGAATGTACGATTTTTTTTTTAAAAAAAATTTGTAATTTACCCTTTTGAAAGAGTGGTACAAAGGGATAGTATGCAGCCTTGGATGAGCAGAATGAAAAGAAAGGGATAGTGTTTACTTGATAGTGAAAATTATCCTTCACTATACAACCAACTGCAGAAAAGTAAATAAAAACAGAAATTTAAATTCAAGCAAGGTTAGGCTAGATCATAACAGTCATGCCAAAGATGAGCAGAATGAAAACAGAGGGAGACAAACTGTTGAAGCATCATTTCATTACTTGATTTGGATGAGTGGTCGGAACTCCCTACAGAGTTATTGAAATATAATAGAAAAGAGAGATAACAGTGAGCAATTGTCTGCAGGACTTTCTCATTCTTAAGCATTGTTAACAGCATTTAATTATATGTCTATATCTCACTTAATTATATGTATGTAAAAATTTACACTACACTATATGTCTATATCTCATTTAATTATATGCATCATTGATTAAAAGGAAACACTTAAAACATATACACGAGCTAAGAAACTTAACTTACAACAATGTAGGTGATCATGAAGTGTCCCATTTGAAGCATAATCAAAAACCAACATCCTTGTAAATGGAGTGTCCTCTCTACAATAGCCCAGTAGTTTTCCTATATTCTCATGATTTAACCTTGCCAAGTCTGCCACCTGAATGGCATAAATAAATATTAAAAGATTTGGACAACTATTTGTGTGCAAATTCTAGCATGCTGTAGGCATAGGAAAATTTCCATTTACCTCTCTCTGAAAATAGAGTTCAAGATATCCTGTCCAAGATAAAGAGCACGTGATTTAAAAATAATGATAAAAAAAATAAGGCCAGCAACACTTGTTTTTAGCCCCTGCTACATACACCATTGAAATCCAAATTACCAAAATAAGGCCAAAAAAAAAAAACCCACCAAAACACAAAGATAAAAAAAAAATGCTTTTGTAATGATTAAATTTTTTCAACTATTACATCTTAAATATAAGAAAAATGTAACTTATATTAATTGAAAAAATTAGTTAGCATTATTTAGTGTAAATTATATTTTTAGTTATTGAATTTTTTTATTCTTCACCTATATCCATTCTCAACACTGGCTTGGGTTTTCAAAAGAAGAATACAACTTGAATACCAGTAAAAGCCACTGCACAATAAAGTCAAGACTGAGCAAATTGCCATCTACCTCTTGAGATGATTAGACAACTGAGTAGACATGCTTGTTTCTCAACAAATTGACACACAAAATAATAATAGAAATAAAAAACTATAAAACCAGTACCAAAATATTCTGCATCGTTTATTCTAACAAATAATCCTGCTTAATTTTAATATATATGATTGACTACCTCTCTTGGCCGGAATTATTTAGCTATATAGCATTCTTGAAGCAACCTCATTTGCTCACTAAGCTTTTCTCTTCTCACCTGCAACCAAAAAGTTGTATCAGTAGACATATAAAAAAAAGGTTTTTTCAAGGTTATATCAAACTGCTGAATTAATTAGTGGACTAATTAATGATTTGACTGCCAATAAGAGTGTAGTTCCAAGTTCCTTATAAAATAAATAAATAAATAAATCAATGTAGAAACAGCAAGAGCCAAATTTGGAGTCTGCATATAAAATAAATAAATAAATAAATAAAAGCATGGGAAAAGAAAGCTGGATAGAATGCTAATAGAACTGGATCATAGTTTTGCTACCCAAAAGAAACATGGCTAAGGTTATTTATATAATGATTCTAGTATGAATTGTAAACTGAAACAGACAAACATCAACAAGAAAGGATATTGAAAGCTGCATTTTTTCAGCTTCTCCTACTACCAAA